>WEKY01051221.1:18064-36918 GCA_013390045.1 Picathartes gymnocephalus
TTTTTTAATTATTCTGATGATTTCTCTGCATGCCCTTTGCGCGGGAGCAACCCTTGGGCGCTAACGCTGTATGTCGAGGAGCTGAGCTGTTCCTGTCCCATGAATGCTGGTGGATCGTTGCCAAATTTTTCTCTTTCCTCCCCTTTTCTCTCATTCTTTTTCTGTCTCCCCCTCCCCAGCATATCCCCCCCCCATGCCCCTCCCCCAAAAGAACCCTCTGTCTTTTCTTTCTGAGCCTTGTAAGTGTAAAAGACGACTCTGATTTCGTTTTGTCTCGGGAAAACTGCAAATAAATTATGAGGAAAAACCAATGATCATTAAAGTAAGAGGTGGAGAGAGAAGGCCAAGCGCATCCGTCCCTGCCAGGATGGGGGACACGCCCATCTGAAATCCCACCCCAGGCGCCGCAGAGAGGGAACAGGGCTACAACTGCCAAAAACGACTTTATCCCCCTGGCCACTGCAGCCAGGGCATGGAAACACCCCGAGCACCGCGAAGCACAGCCCAGCCCATCTTCTCCCTTCCCAGGAGGGGGAAGAGGAGGCAGTGAGGGCTGTTGGGCCCTGGCAGGTGCTGACCACCCCACCCCGGCTGGTGGGAGCAGGGGAGGGGCTCTGAGGTGCGGGGCAGGCTAGTGAGCTCCCCCCCTTCCCCAGCTCCGAGCTCACCAGTGTGGGGAGAAGCTGCCCAGAGAGGCAGTGAGCGCCCCCCAACCCAAGAAACCTCTTCTTTTTCCCTTCCCCCCTTCTCCCACCCCCCGAGCTCACCCTTAGGACACGAATACATAAAAGCCCCCCAGGCCCTGGGATGGCAGCAGGGGGCTCCGCCTGCCCCCTCAGCCCCCCAGACAGCAGTAGGGGGCCCCTCCAGGGGTGTGAAGGCAGGGGAGTGCATGGCCAGGTGCCCCCTGGTCTGAGCTGTCCCAGGAACAGCGAGAGTGGGGGGGTCTTGGGTGTGGACCTCCCCCCATGAGTGCCGGCCCAGTGGCAGCCTTGGTGTCCCCTCAAGGTGGACAACAGTCACATCAGCCCAGGGGGCTGAAGACCCCCGGCCCAGCCCCAGGAACACCCCTGGGGTGGCTGTGGAGGGGGGTGGAGGGCTGGTGGTCCAGAGGCGGAGACCCCGGGCTCCACGTCACATGATTTCACAGCAGGAATTCTGCTTTCGGGCCTAAGAAGAGAAGGAAATCCACCTGTAAAGCTCCCCAGGGCTTTGGGGGTCCCAGGGCCACCCAGCCCCTCTCCTGCCGGAGGAGGCCAGCATAGCAGAGAGGTTGATGACACAGATGCTCCTTTCCTTTTGGCCAGAGCTGGTGCCAGGAACTGGGATGGGCATCATGCCCCACCCATGGCAGGGTGCAGGACACCTGCGGTGAGGGGCTGGGGGCACCCAGCTGGAACTGGGGCACCCAGGCTCTCTCCAGGCCCAACCCCTTCAGCAAGAGGGATGATCCCTGCCTGGCACCCAGAGCTGTGCCCCAGGGTTTATCCACTGGGGGTGATCCCCAAGCATGACACTCCACCCACCCCAGCTCCCTCAGGGAGGGGCTGACCCTCCACACCCACCGTTTTGTAGAAGGCTTTGGATTGTGCCCCCAGCACCTCCGATTTGGAGACCAGGTCATCCAGCTTCTCCCCACGCTCCAGCAGTGATTCCATGGTGTTGTGCTGCCAGAGAAATGTGTGCTGAGCCCCAGCACCAGCCCCAGCCCACCCTGTGGCAGGAGATGGAGGTGCCACCACCCCTCATCCCATCCTCCTACAGCCCCCCCAGCTCTGCCTTCCCAAGGGAGATGGGAACTTGGCTGGGGCACGAGCAGCAGAGCTCCCATGGGGCCACCAGGCAGAGGGGGGAGCAGCATTTGGAGGAGGGGTCAGAGCCCTGGTGCTTGTGTCTGGCTAGCTGGGAAAAGCCCAAGGAGACAAAAAGCAGGGAAGGGAAAAAGGGGAAGAGAAAAGGAAGCTCCCACACCAGGGAGGCCTCTGGGGAATGGCCTGTGGTGACTCTAGCCCTGCCCCAGAAGGTGCCCCCAAGGCCCACGGGCTTGTGCAGGCAGTAGCACCCAGCCCTGCAGCCTCACCAGGATGATTTTGGTCTCGTCCAGCTCCGCCTGCACTCGGGTCATCGGGTCAGCATCCCGGGGGTTCTGGGAAGAAACAGTACGGTGCTGGCATCTCCATGGGGACACCAGGGTCCCCTGGACACGGCCCCAGAGCCCCAGGGTCCCAGCACGCACCAGTGTTGCCCATCTCCCCTGCCATTTTCAGGGCTGCAGGGAACACAGGAACCCTCTGTCCTGGTGCCCTGCAGGGTCCCAGGGGCCTGTACCTGGTATTTGCTGAGGTATCCATCCAAGGCAGAGTAGCTGATGGTGTCAGGTGACCCTGAGGGCCAGTCCATCTTGCTGACCTGCCTGGAGAACTCATCCAGCACCTGCCAGGTGAGGAGGCAGCAGTTACCACGCAGGAGCCACAGCTGTGGGGCCACAGTGGCTGGAGGGGTTTTGCTCATCAAAATAGGAGATCTGGGGATTTTTGGGAAGGGACCTTACCATCCACCACGGGCAGGAACACCTTCCACTCCAGGGAACAGGGACAGGAGGAGAGGGAATGGCCTCAGGCTGGGCCAGGGGTGGTTCGGGTTGGATATTGGGAAAATTCTGTCATGGAAAGGGTTCTCCAGCCCTGACACAGGCTGCCCAGGGCAGTGGAGAAATGCCCACCCCTGGAAGCATTCAAAAAAACAGGCAAACGTGGCACTTGGGGACATGGTTTAGTGGTGGCCTTGGCCATGCTGGGGGAATGGTTGGAGTTGATGGTCTTGGAGGGCTTTTCCAACCAAAACAATTCCACAGTTCCATGAGAGGTGCTCCTGCCCTTTGACCACCTTGGTGAACCTCCTCCTCCACCCCTCTGGAATGAGCTGAGGGCAGACACAAAGTCTTGGCAAACAAGGAGCAGAGTGATGGCCAGGCCCTGACTGCCCACACAGCCCTGTGTGTGCCATGGCAGGGAGGAGCCCCCTGGAGCAGCTCCCAGCACAGGCCCTCACCTTGTCCAGCAAGGTGAAACAAACCCGCTGTGGGTACTCATTGTCTGCAATCACCACTCCGGCCAGCCCATCACTCCGGACGTACACATGACACAGGTACTCTGGGAAGGAAACTCCTGTCAGAGAGGCAGCCAAGGTCCCCAGCCTTCCCCAGCACCCCACAGTTTCCCCCCTCCTCCAAACCACCTTGGAAGGTGTCATCAGCACCTGCACTTTTCGTGACTTCATTAGGAAAGTAGGAAGAGCTTAAAATGTGGGCCTCAGCCCCAAACAGTGCTGTGGCAGGAGCCCACAGCCACGCCATGCAGTGTGGGACACGCAACCACCATCCCACGGCAGCCAGAGGTAAATAAAAACCAGCGGGGGAAGAGCTCAGCCTGGTTTTAACTAATTTTAATTAACAACAAGGCTGGAGTGTCATTAAAGAGGCTCCAGCAGCCAATCCAGGCTGCGCCCCACATGTCCTGGGGCTCGGGAGGCACGTGGAGCAGGACAGGGAGGCTGGAATGAGGTGAGAATTTGGGATACGGAGCCTGGACTTGCATGGCAAAGCCAGCACAGCCACTGCACAGTGGGGCGGTCTGGGAAGCTGGGGGGGCTGCAACCCAACAGCTCCAGGGGTCCCAGGAGAGGCAGGGACAGTGCAGACACTGGAGCAGGTCCCTGCTCCCCCTGGGCTCACAGCCAGCCCAGCAGCCCCCACCAACAGCGCTGCCCACTCAGGTAGGGGGCTGGTGAGGGTTTTGGCAGGAGTGGGGCCAGGGGGAAGCGGGCAGGGGGGCTCTCACCTTGCTCCTTGACAGAGGCCCTGCTGCCCAGCGCCGAGCGCTCCGCGATCAGCTGGCTCGTGAAGGCCATGAACTCCTGCACACTGCGGGGACACAGCGAGGCCCAGGGCACTGCTGGGGACCAGCTGTCCCACAGCTCCCTGGTGGGTGTGCTGGGGGAACAAACCCTTCCCCCCTAGCCCTCACATCTGGCCTGTGCGGCTTCCTTGGGGAAGAGGCTGCACCTGGAACCTCTGTGGAGTGGCAACCCCCAAACAAACACCTCCAGCCACCACCCAGAGCCCTCCAGCTGCAGTGGCAGACTCGCGTCCTTGGGCTGAATTTGCTTTTTGGGGATTTAGCAGAAAGCAAAAATGCCATTGAACCTGGCTCTGCCTGGGCAACACCTGCTGACCAGCTGCATCACGGAACCATGGAATGATTTGGGTTGGAAGGGACCTTAAAGACCATCCCGTTCCACCCCTTCCTGCCTCCCACTAGAATCATAAAACCCTGAGTTGGAAGGAACCCATCAGGATCATCGAGTCCAACCCCTGGCTCTGCACAGAACACCCCAACCATCCCACCCTGTCCCTGAGAGCGTTGTCCAAACGCTTCTTGAACTTAGGCTTCATGCTGTGACCACTGCCCTGGGGATGCTGCTCAGTGCCCAAACACCCTCTGGGGGAAAAATCTTTTCCTGATATCCAACCTAACCCTCCCCTGGCACAGCTGCAGCCATTCCCTCGGGCCCAGGCACAGAGAGCAGAGATCAGAGCTGCTTCTCTGCTGCCCCTCGGAAGGATGTTGGAGAGCACAGAGAGGCAGCTCTGTGGGTAGGGCCTCACCTGAGCAGGTCACAGGGGCAGAACTCCCCCTATCCAGGACAGGGATGCCCTCCCCGCCCCAGGGGGATGTTTGACCCCCAGGCACCCAGCCACCACCGTGAGTCAAAGAATATCCTTAAGCCAGACTTGCTCTAGGTTTGGAAAACATTCCTGAGCCCAGGCTTAGGCCTGTCCAACAGGCTCCTCAGTGATCCCTCCTCACCCCACAGCAAAGGAAAAGAGGCCAAAAATAATGAGCAGGAGTAAAATACACCTGTTTCCAGAACACCACATCTTGGGCCTGCTGGGATTGGCCAATGTGAGGCAACACATTCCCCAATTCAGCTGGAAAATCCCAGGAAGGGATACTTGTCAGGGATCAGGTTGCAGAGTTTGCCAAACACCAAGGAGTGGGACAGCTCCTGCTTGGAAGGTGACGTGGAAACGTTGCTGGACACACATGCTGGCATGGCAAGGACCACGGCTTCCTGATGGCCTCCCACCACTTGAAGCAATTTCAGAGAGGAAATTGCCTCTCACATCCCTTAGAGGGGTCTGCATTCCTCCCAGCCTGGACACCAGTTCCACAGAGCCTCTGGACCGTTAGGGTTTCAGGCACTGCAGAGAAAAGCCCAGTCCAAGGATTCCTGAACATCCCTGCTTGGTCAGAGAGGGAGCATGGACACCTTCCTCCAGGTCGAGGGACCTGCTGCCAGCCCCAGCCCCCCACCATGATCCCAGGGTTTCATACTTAGGTAGGAAAAGACGTTTAAGATTACTGAGTACAACCGTGTGTCAGTTAGGCCCCAGCATGTATTTCTTCAAGGATACCTCTCCCACTGGGAATACTGCTTTTATTTCCCAGTATTCCTGAAGGAACTGCCCACTCAGGACTTCACTCTGCCTTCCTGACCCTGCCAGATTCCTTGGCAGATGTTCAGCAGACATGAGGCACACCCCAGCCCTGTGCTCCTGCCCAGCAGGTTCCACAGCTCCCCACAACCCTGCTTATCCCAGCTCCAACCCTTCAACCCAACTCTCTGGGAACTCCAAACTTCAGCTAAACACACCTTAAACATCATACCTGGGCCAAGATCTCTGAGCACCACCTGTGAATCAGCCTGGAACCAGCATCAAATCCTGGGAACAGCTGCAGGACTGCCATGCAGACCACCCCCTCTCCAAACCTCACTGCTCCTCTCAGAATCCCAGACTTTTCTTGAAGCACAGACACAGCCTGTGTGGCTTCCCCCAAAGCATAACCACACAGGGAAAATTCTCAGGATTTGAGAAAACAAGAGCAGCAGCTGTGGAGTGTTTTGGGATTGGGGCTGAGGCCCCACGCTGGCACCGCTCCGTGTCCCACTCCCACGTTTGGCTAAGAAACACCTTCTCGAGCCAGTCTCACTCCAGGCTTCCCTGTTTACCCCCGGGATTACACAACCAGATGTGCCTGAGGCTCCATAAAACCTTGGCATGGAAAATTTGGGTCCCAGAAGAATTTCCTAACTCCTTTACCACGTGGAGCAGGCATTGGCAATGATCTATTCCACAGCACATTCCTGCTCTGTCTCACAGCTTCAGGAGGTTCTCAGGAGCTGCCAAGAGCTCCCTGATCCCTGTTTGCCCTGAGTGGGAGCCTGGACTGGCACCTGGGGCTCACCCAGCTCACCTGGAGCCCTTGGAATAACCTAAGCAGGACTGTGTGGGCTGGGAAAGCTTCAAATGAGCCCAAATAACCCATGGCCATCAGGATCCAGGTGACCCCTGTGAGCCTGGCACAGATGGGCCTCCTCTCGCCCCACCCGAGAGGGAAGAGCTGACTCCACTCCCAGGGCATTCCCTGATTTCACTGCTTGGCTGCACTGGGGGACTTGTGGAGTCAGACCTGAACTTCTGCTGGGGCTCCAGGAGTTCCACTCCTTTCCCGAGGCTCACCCTTCACTCCAAGTGCTGCAGCAGGTCACAGCTCCCCAGGGAGTGGCTCTGGGGGTATTATCCCTTACGAAAAGCCTTTCACTGCTGCCACTGCAGCCCCAGTGGGACAGAAAACCTCCCCAAGGTCCTGCCTGAGCCACATGGCAGCCTGCAGCACACAGGAGCAATTCCCCCAACCCAGTTCCCTTCTGGAGGTTCCAGCTGCCCAGCACCCACCTGGATCTCTGAAAGAAGTTGAAGGTGGACACATCATAGGCAGCTTTGAGCAAATGCACTTTGGGGTCACCTTTGTAAAGGACACTTAGGCTATAGAGCCTCATCACGACAGCTCCGTGGGCCTGGGGGAAAGGTTGGGGCTGAGGCCGTGCAGGGGCTGGCACACTCCCAGACCTCCCCATGCCACCCCTCTACCTGGGGCTCCCCCCGAACCCTCCTGCCGTCCTTTAAATGTTGCCCCCGTCAGCCAGAACCGCCCTGCCCCGGAGCTCCGCCTGACTCCTCGGGCCGACCCCCACCCAGCCAGGCCTGCCCAGCCCAGCCCAACCAACCTGCCCTCACCTGGCCCAGTATAACGCAGTAAAACCCAGCTCCCCCACCCAGCGTCACCCGGCCACTCCTCAGTACAAGCCAGCCCTCGGCACCCAGTAAGCCCAACCCAACCCCACCCGTCCCCCAGTACAGCCCAGTCCCCCCCCGAGAGCCCCCACACAGCCCAGAGAGGCCCGGTTCCCCCCAGAGAGCCCCGGTACCGACGCTGCGGTCGCGGCTCAACGCAGGCGGCGGCCAACACGGCGATGGGCGCGACCCGGAAGTGGAACACGACGGCCGGAAGTGCCCCTGCCCCGGACGCTGCCACGGGACGCCTCCTGCCCTGCGCACGCGCCGAGCTCGCTCCGCCCCCTCAGCCTTCTAACCAATCACCGCCCGCCTTTCCGCTCTCGGGCCTCAGACGGGCAACCAATCAGCGCCGCACTGGCGTGGTGGGGCGGTGCGCGTTCCTCAGGGCGGCCAGCAGGGGTCGCTCTGCCGGCGTGACTCTCCCTCTGAGCGCGGGAGTCCGTGGCTCTGTGGGGCCAGGACCCCCTCTGTGGGGTCAGGATCCCCTCTGTGGGGTCAGGATCCCCTCTGTGGGGGTCCCTCTGTGGGGATCCCTCTGTGGAGTGGGGGGTCGCCTGTGTGGGAGCCTCTCCCTATGCTGTGGTGACTCTCTCTGAGGACAGGTCCCACGGGGTAACAGCCTCCCCCGGGTGCTGGGGGACACCCTGGGGAGCGGGGACCCCTCCATGGTGGGGGTGGACTGACGAGGAGCGGGTGAACCTCCCCAGGGTTTCAGACCCCTCAGAGGGGTGAGGACCCCTCTACGGGTGGGCACCGGAGCCCTCCTGTGCCCCTGGAGGGGGCAGGGGGCAGGTGAGGTACTCTGCGGTGACCGTGTATCCCTCAGGCCCTGCTCTGCCGCCTTCAAATCCCCTGCCCTCCCAGTGCCCACTCAGTCCCGCGGGGGGCTGTCACCCCTGACACCCCTCCAGGCTCTCCGGGGACCCTCCCTCGCTCTGTGTGTGAGTAGATGCTGCCACAGACCAACACCAGGAGGTTTTGGGGTCCACCTTGGACCTCCACAGTCCCTATTTCCGCAGCGCTGGGTGGATGACGTGGCTCCGGGGGTGATGGGGGTTGCCACATCCCCGTCCTCAAGTGCAGCACCCACCCTCGATCTGTTGTGACGCCTGGTGTCAATCCCAGCACCGCTGGGTCCTTTCCCAGCCTGGGGGCTCAGAGCGCTTCCCAGCGGCCCTCGCCCCTCGGCGGGTGCCTGTAGGCCATGCCGTGGCCGCGGTCTCCATGGGAGCGTGCCGGTTGCCAAGCCGGCCGGTGGAGTGCTTGCCACCACCATCGAGCCGTTGGTATGACAACGGGGACACGGGTGACCCGGGGCGTGGTGCTTCGCGTGACGGGGCCAGCGGCCCCTGCGGGGAGGGTCCTGGCCGAGCCTCGCCAACACACCAGGGGGTCCCCACGGGCTGCCAGAAGCCGCTGCGCTGGGCTGAGACCCCCGTGCCGACACCAGCCTGGGAATTTATCTGCACGTTAAGGAAGCAAGCAGGAGAGCGTGAGTGGAACCCCTCCGGAGCAAAGGATGTGGGGCGACAGGGCTGATCCCACCGGGGCCCCAGGCCCTGCTTCCTGCCCCTCCGCTTGAGGCCTGGGGGTATCGGGACCCCCTCAGTGGGTGCTGCACTGGGGCATCAGATGAGATAACGCAGCGAAAGTGGAGCATCCGCGTGTGGAGCAAGGGACGGAGCAGCCCAGTGCCTGCCAGACGCCCTCCAGGACAAGTCAGGGGGCTCCCCCAGGCCAGACACCACGGTGGGGACACAGGGGCTGAGGGGGGCACGGCTTGGCCCGCAGCCCACCCCACCCCGCTGGCTGCCCCCATGCTGGATCACCGAGCCAGGATGGAGAGCAGCAGGAAGGAGAAGGTGAGGCCTCTGCCAGGGCAATGCTGGGGGGGTAGGGGGGCCGGGGGGTGCCCAGTGGGTGTGGGGAAGAGTTTGAATCCTCACTGGCGTTCCAGCCTTCCCTGGAGTGAGCAGCCGGGTGTTCCCAGCATGTCCCAAGGTTCCAGCAGAGGTAGCCCAGAGGATGGCTGGTGGGGAGGACACCAGTTCCTGGTCAGCCTGGGGGCAGCCCAGCATAGCCCAGAGGGGTCCCGATCCCTGAGGTCACCCCCCAGCACAGCTCAGGCCCTACAGCACTGAGGGCTCATGATGGAGCTGGGAGCATTTGTGGGACATTCTGCTGGGCTGGGATACTCCCACCATCCCAACATTGCCCAGGGCATCTTGCAGCCATGCAGCTGCATTCCCAGGATGAGATGGGGCCCATCTCCTCCTTCAGCTGGCTGTCATTGTTGTCACTGAGGCTCATCCCCAGTCAGAAACCAGTTGCTTGTGGGAAGCATCCTCTCCCAAATGGACTGAGCTCATGGGGTCATGAGTGAGGACAGCGGAGACATTCCCAGCTGCCAGCTGGGACACCAAGGGGACACTGAGGGGACTTGGCATGTGCTGGACCAGCAGAGAAGGGTGTCACTGGCCACTGCAGCCAGCAGCCACATGGTTCCCAGCTCCATCCCTTTTGTGGGATGCATTGGAGCACACCATTTCCATGGGAAGCTGAGAGCCAGATAACATCATGTGGGAAGACCCAAATCCTGACAGAAAAGGGCCAAACCCATTGTTTTGAAGACAAGTGAAGAGATGAGTAGGAACATGTGGTGCTGAGATGGAAAAAACATTGGAGAAATAAAATTCGGACTCCTGGGTGCCAGCCTTGGGATGGGGACCCTCCAGCTGTGGCAGATCTGGTGTTCCCATGCCAAGCAATGCCGTGGGATGGATTAGCACTGAATACCTTCAGCCAGCAACCCAGGAGAGATGATCAAATCCAGCTCCGTGCTTCTCCTGGCAGGATTTTTCCAATCATCCTGGGCCAAACACCCTTTGGATCAGGGCAAACCTCACCACAATGCTGCTGTGGGTGCCCGGCCCCATTCCAGGGGTTCCGTGCTGCAGCCCTGTCTCTTGGGGTTTTGTCCCCCAGCACCTGGGGGTCCAGGGCTAATAGAGCCCCCATTGCTCAGGACGAGGGTGGAGTGGGGAGGTGCCAGGATCTCACCCAGCTCTGGGCGGTGGCTGAGGTCACAGGAGCTCTGCAGGGCCTCAGAGATATTTGGGCCAAACCCCCACCTGGGAGTTTGGAGGCCAAGGGATGGCACTGGGGGTGATGTGTCAGGATGGAGGGCAGCTGGACTGAGCCACGGCGAGGGGTGCCCCCAGTGTTGGGATGCTCCAAACCACACCCCAAACGCTTTACTGAGCCCCCTACCCCAAAACCTGTCAGGAAACAGCAGTAGCCTCGAGGCAAACATCTGTGTGTGGCGAGAGCATTGGAGCCTCCCCGGAGCCCGGTGACTAATGAGCCCTAATGCTGCCGCCTGCAGCTGGCGGAGGAGGGCCGGCCCCAGCTCCATCTGACAGCCGGGGCACCTGGCCCCAGCCCTGCCGGCTAATGGAGGCTGCGCCGAGCCCGGGGTTGCTACGGAAAGGATAAACACGGATCCTGCTTGCCAGGTGCTTCCCTGGAGTGGGCCCTGTGTCTCTCCCTGGCAGCGAGACAAGGCAGCAATCCCCAAGAATATTCCTGCCTGCCTGCCCTCTGCCCCAGATTAGTCCCACATTTGATGGGTGAAAAATCCCACGATTTCCAGTGGGATACAGGCAGAGGGATGCTCCCAGGAGAACAAGAAGACACACCGACATCTTCATCATAAAAGAATCCCATATCCTTGGTGGGAGATTCTGTGCTCCTCAATGGCATGGCCAGAAGCGCTCCTTGCTGGGAATGACCCTGGGATTCATCAGGATGGGGTGTCCCAGGTCACTGCTGGAATGGTGCTGGCTTCTACACAACCATCAAAAAAATTCAGCTGGGTGACAGGGATGGCAGAACCCCAGTGCCAACCCCAGGCCCCAGGGACCCCAGAGCTGACTGTGGCGTCCTGCAGGCAGCACCAGAAAGAGACTTTGTGACTTACGATGGTCCTATGGATTCCCTGGTGCCTCTGTTCAGCTGGAGGAGAATAGCAGAGCAATAAGATAAGCCATTTCAGGGTGTTCATGTGCCAATGGGGAAAACCAGGGCTGAGGGAAGGGAAGCTTGGCTATTTCTTGCAGTTCAGGCCCCTGGGATCCCATATCCCTGGTCCCTGGCTGATGCTGTGTTGTGTGCAGGTGGAGCAGATCCTGTCGGAGTTCTGTCTGAAGGAGGAGGACCTGAAGAAGGTGATGTACCGGATGCAGAAGGAGATGGACCGAGGGCTCAAGCTGGAGACACATGAGGAAGCCTCTGTCAAAATGCTGCCCACCTATGTCCGCTCCACCCCTGAGGGCTCTGGTACAGTGTCACTCCCAGTCCCTTGTGTGTCACCCCTTCCTCGGACCCCATCAAACTCCATGTGGAAGGCTGAGCCAACCAAGAGCCCATCACCTTCTCCCCCTCTCCCCGGCTTTGCAGAGGTGGGAGATTTCCTGTCACTGGACCTGGGCGGCACCAATTTCCGTGTGATGCTGGTGAAGGTGGGCGAGGGGGAGGAGGGGCAGTGGAAGGTGAAGACGAAGCACCAGATGTATTCCATCCCGGAGGATGCCATGACTGGAACGGCTGAGATGGTCAGTGGAGCACACGGGGCATCCCATCCTGTTCCAGTCCCTTTCACTGTGTGTGTTTCAGTGGGAACACTGGAGGGGACACCCCCATCCATCCAGTCAGCAGAAGCCAGGCCTGGGGAACCCATGGTGGGGACAGTGTCTGTCCAAGGGCAGTGGGAGGGTGGGGACATCCCTTGGCAAAGGCTGGACCTCCTGTCTTCCAGCTCTTTGACTACATCTCTGAGTGCATCTCCGATTTCCTGGACAAGCACCAGATGAAGCACAAAAAGCTGCCCCTGGGCTTCACCTTCTCCTTCCCTGTGCGGCACGAGGACATCGACAAGGTGAGGGGGTGGCCGGGCAGCATGAGGGCTTAGGGAACCCCAAGCCTCAGCTGCACCCACAGCCCCATTTCGGTCTGACCCCCATTCCAGGGCATCCTCCTGAACTGGACCAAGGGCTTCAAAGCCTCCGGCGCCGAAGGGAACAATGTAGTGGGGCTGCTGAGGGACGCCATCAAACGGCGAGGGGTGAGAGGATCCAACTGCTGTGTTGATACTGCTGCAGTGCAGAGACCCCAGCACCCCTGGCTGTCCCTGCAACAGGCTCACTGAAGCCTGGCTGTGCCTGCAGCAGGGCCACTGGAGCCTGGTGTATCCCCAGAAAGAGACCACTGGAGCATAGTTGTGCATGCACACACCTGTGCATGACACGTGCCCAGGTCCTTACCCTTGGGGACCGTCCACCCCAAACCCCCTGTTGTGGGACAGCCTGACCCCCCCATGAGCCCACAATGGTCCCTGTCCACAGGACTTTGAGATGGATGTGGTGGCAATGGTGAACGACACAGTGGCCACGATGATCTCCTGCTACTACGAAGATCACCGGTGCGAGGTTGGGATGATTGTGGGTAAGATGCCCCTTCTACAGGGACCTGTGCCTGGGGACAGGGAACCCTCCCATGGCCCCACTCCCCTGCTTCTTCCCCTGTCCTTTTGGGGGCACACACCAAGGATAGGGGGGTGGCAGTGGCACTCTGCTGAAGTGTCTGGTGGTTGGGACACCCGATGGCATTGCCTGGCCCCAGCATGGTGGCTGGGGCACTTTAGGAGGAGAAGAGGGGTGGTCATCACAACAGGACTGGTCCCCAGAGGGCTGTCCTTCCCCCAGGCTGTTGGTGGTTCTGGCACCTCATCGTAGGGATAGGGCCCCATGGAAGGCAGCTGGTGTCACAGAGCCAGGTGGTGGGGATGAGTTTGAACCCTTGCTGGCTCCATCCAAGTGTCCAATCTAAATCTCCCCTCTTTTAGTCTAAAACCTTTCCCCCATATCCTGGAGCCACTGTTGTAGTAGTTGTATACCATGGTGCCAGTTACCAGGTTGAGGAATGTCCCTCAGACTCCATATGGGTCCCCGCCCCTGCCCTGGCACATGTCTGGACCCTCTCCAGTTCCTCCCCATTGCTCCACAACACTCTCCCAGTTTTATCCCAGTTGGGATGGGGGGGCTGTGGTGGGGGGATGTCAGTGCTGCCCCTCCTCCGCCCAGACCCATCCCCAGTTCCCGGCAGGGACAGGCTGCAATGCCTGCTACATGGAGGAGATGCACAACGTGGAGCTGGTGGAGGGCGACGAGGGGCGGATGTGCGTGAACACGGAGTGGGGGGCCTTTGGTGCCTCCGGGGAGCTGGACGAGTTCCTTCTGGAGTACGACCGCGTGGTGGACGAGACCTCACTTAACCCCGGTCAGCAACTGTAAGGAATAGGAGAGATCCAGTTCCTCTGGGCATCCCTCCCATCCCCTGCGCCATGCTGGGCTCCGCCCCCAGCGCGGGCTTCCTTCGCCCTGGGCCATGCCCATGTGCGGGAACACATCCAGCAAGGAGCGGGGAAGGAAAGAGGAGGTGCTGCGGGATGTGGCCCCTCAAATCCCAGCTCTGATGCCGCCCCCTCGCCTATGCCGCGCCCCCCCAGGTACGAGAAGATCATTGGGGGGAAGTACATGGGGGAGATCGTGCGGCTGGTGCTGCTGAAGCTGGTGGATGAGAACCTGCTCTTCAATGGGGAGGCCTCTGAGAAGCTCAAGACCCGCGGGACCTTTGAGACCCGCTTCATGTCCCAGATTGAGAGGTACAAGGCTGGGGGGTGGCACCCCAAACTGGCCTGCCAGGCTGCATTGCTCTGGGAGGTCTGTGCTCTCACTCCACCCTGGTCCAGGCACACTGAGGAGTCTGGGCTCTCGCTCTGCACCGGGCTGTCCCACATGGGGATCCCCCTATTCCATCATCCCATACCAGTCTGCTTTGACTGCCTCATTTTGGGGTCCATTATCCTGTTACCCCACACCAGCCTGCTCTGACTGTCCATCTTGGAGTCCCTACATCCTGCCACCCAAACCACAGTGTCCCATGTCATGGGCTCATTGTGATGAGATGCCATGATCCCATCATTCCATACCTGCCTGCTCTGTCCAATATTGGAGTCCCCGTGTTCCATCACTCCACACTAGGGGGGCCCACTGCCAGGTCCCTCTGTCCCATCACCCCACACCGACCTGCTCTGACTGACCCAGTTGGGGTTCCCCATCCTGTCACCCCATACAACTGTCCCATGTGAGCTCCCCCATCCCCTCACTCCCCCATCCCTCTCCAGCTGCCTCATCCAGGATCCCCACCCTTCAGCCTTTGCTGACCCCCTTTTGTTCTCCCACCCCAGCGATTCTGATGACCACAAGCAGATCTACAACATCTTGTCAGCCTTTGAGCTGCTGCCGTCTCGGACGGACTGCGAGATCGTGCGCCGGGTGTGTGAGAGCGTGTCTACACGGGCTGCCCAGATGTGCTCAGCCGGGCTGGCCGGAGTCATCAACCGCATGCGGGAGAGCCGCAGCCAGGACACCCTCAAGATCACTGTTGGTGTCGATGGCTCCGTCTACAAGCTCCATCCCAGGTGGGGATCCCCAGACCCTTCTCCCCAGTGACATCCCTATTCTCTCCCTTCATCCCCCAAGCCTTGACCCCGTTTGCGACCCCATTTGTGACCCCGTGTTCCCACTCCCCAGCTTCAAGGACCACTTCCACGCCACAGTGAGGCAGCTGGCGCCCGGCTGTGACATCACCTTCATCCAGTCAGAGGAAGGCAGTGGGCGCGGGGCCGCCCTCATCTCAGCCGTGGCCTGCAAGATGGCCTGCATGATGGGGCAGTGAGCCGGACTCAGAGGGGGGATGGCAGGGGCCGGCGGTCCTGCTTGGAGCGCTGTGGGAGCAGACACAGCCACGGGAAGGAGGCAGCTCTGGCCCCCCAATAAACGGGGTGTGTGTGGACTTCTCTGGGGCCGCTTGGGCCAGTGCTCCTCGTGCCTCTCTCCCCATGCTGGTAGAGAGACCCCGCCATGGGGCTGCCCCACACATATGGGGTTGCCGAGGAGCTTCCCGTGCCCTCACACCTTCCCCCCACCCTCACACAGCTGCAGCAAGGGGGGCTCCAATGCACCCCAGCCCCTTTGCTGGGGAAAAGCTCCTCCAAGGGGGTTGACCTAGAGATAAGGGGCTCTTTGTGGGGATGTCAGGGTAGAGGAGCTCCCCACCAGTGATCCCTAGGGTGCAGAGACTGACCAGAGTGCAGAGTGCAGTAGAAATGCCAGTGCACTGGCAGATGGAGGGGGATCCCCTCCAGCCATGTCCCCACCCATGTTCCCTGAAAGGTGTGGAGCACCTCAGAGATTTGAGTTTACCCGAGGGTCTGGACCAGAGTATTGGGGTCTCTCTGGGGGTCATGGGCACCCCAGGGTGTTGGGGTCCCTCTAAGGATCTGGCAGCACCAGAGCATATTGTGGTTCCCTGACGGCTCTGGAGGCAGCCCAGGGTTTTGGGCCACTCTGAGGTGTCCTCCTGGGACACCACAGAGTGTTTGGGATCCCTTTGGGGGTTTGGGGCACTCAGCAGGAGTCCCTGTGTTCTGACTGGTTGGCACCAGAAGGACATCCTTGAGCTCTGATTGGTGGCAGCCCTCAGAGAACCACAGTCTCTCTGTTCCGATTGGCTGGGGGCGAACAGAAGAGATTCCCTGCACTCCAATTGGCTGGAATTAAAGGGGAAAAAAAAAAAAAAAAAGGGATGTGGGATTCCCCGTGCTCTGATTGGCTGGGACTGAAGAACGGATTCCCTGCGCTCAGCTGGGACAGTGCCAATGCCATGTGTTGGGGACAGTGAGAATGATCCCAAGCCTATGGCAGTGCTGGTGACAAGTGGGTGACAAGTGACAGTGCCAAGTGCAGGGACAGATGCAGTGCCAGGCATGGGGATGTGCTGGTGCACAGTGAGGGGACAGTGACAGGTAGGACCACCCAGGTGTGTGGAGGGAACCACTCACTCCAAACCACATGGGACACATCCCCACTGGCACCTTTGGTGTCACCTTGGCCTTGCTGGGGGCAGGCCAGGGCCAGACTGTCCCCTGCTAGTGCCTGGTACCATATGCCCCTGCCACCGTGTCCCCCCAGGGCAGACAAACATGACCCGTGGAGCCAGAGGAGGGACTTTATTGTGGGAGAGGGGGGTGGTTGGGCTGCAGGGGCACCAGGGGCTGGAGGGGTGTCAGGGTTTGCAGGGCACTCGGGTCTGTGCCTGTGGAGAAAGGAAAGAGCAGGGCGTGAGTCAGGGGCCAGCAGAAGCAGCTTCTCCAGCCTTCCCCCTGCTCCACAATGCACTTTGGGGTGACCTGGCTCACCCCCACCCTACAGAGCTGCAGCAGGGCAGGTTCAGAAACCCCACACTCCCACCCCTCTGGCAGGTATGGGGTGCAGGATGTGGGATGCAATGTGTGGGATGCAGTGGGGGGATATGGGATCAGGATGTGGGGTGCAGGATGCAGGGTTCAGGACACAGTGCAGGATTGGGACACAGGATGGAGGATCATGATATAGGGTGCAGGATGTGGGTTCAGGATCAGGTTGTAGGGTGCAGGACAGGGGCTGTGGGATTGTGATGCAGGGTGCAGGACATGGTGCAGGATGCGGGATGTGGAGTGCAGGACACAGGATGCAGAGTGCAGGATCAGCCTGTGGGATGCTGGATCAGGACACAGATGGGCACTGACCGTGCTCAGGACTGGCAGATGCCCATGGCAGTGCAGATGTCCTGGGGCGTGTCCCCGTTCTGCAGCCCCTCAGTGATCTGGTCCTGGTACTTTTTCACCACCCACTGGCACAGCTTGCCCAAGGTCCGGCCCAGCAGCTGGCAGCCCTTCTGCAGCGCCGCTGCCACCGCCGCCTGCCAAAGCCACCGCAGGTCAGGGGGCCGCAGGGGCCGGCCCCTGGCCCAGCCCCCCAGAGCCTCATCACCCCCTCACCTCATCGGGGTTGTCACCAGCCAGAATCTGTATCTTCTTCAGGATCTTGGTGCACAGCTTGCACTTAATCGCCCTGCCCTGTGCCACGCCGTCCCCATTAGCCACGTTGTCCCCATCAGCCACATCGTCCCCTTCAGTCACATTCCTCTGTGGGGACACAAATACCCTCAGGGCTGCCTGGACCCCTGGGTGGCCCTGGCAGAACTTGGGGGTGGGGCACTCACCAGGGCCAGGCTGTCCCAGAGTTGGCGGCACTGCTGCTCCCAGCCACAGCGTGTGGCCGTGGCCACGTCCCAGCACCAGGACACTGGGTCACCCTGGCAGGGCAGGGGGGCCGTGGCATGTGTTGCTGCACAGGGAACAGGACAGTGAGCGTGGCTGCAGGTTGGGTGCCCATCAGTGAGGGCCCTGGAGGTGCCCAGACCCCTAAACCACCAGCCCCAGTTACTCAGCCCCATCCCCACCATCCCTCCTGCCTGTACCCACATCCTTCTGTACCCACCGTTCCTAGGTCCCCATGCAGACCCTGTCCCCAAACGTCCCCAGCTGCCGATCCCAACATGGGCACTATCCCCATCACCCCTGGGTCCTCAGGCAGACCCCATCCCCACAACTGCCAGGCCCCACCATCCCTCCTGCCTAACCCCTTGTCCTCCTTCCCACATCCCTGAGTGCCTGACCCCATCCCCGTCACCCACAGGTCCCCACACAGACCCCAGCCCCCCAAGCTCAGTCATCCAAGCTGCCATCCCCATTGTCCCCTCCACTTCGGCATAACCATCCCCGCTGGGAGGCAGGAGGGTCCCCATTACCTCCCACCATCAGCAGCAGCAGGAGGAAGGCAGCACCCATGGTGAGCCCACTGAGCCGGTGACAGCAGGTGACACTGGGTGACTGCCTGCGTCCTCACACCTTTTATAGTGGGGCTGTGGGGGTGGGGAACCAAAACCCCAAAACTTCTTAGAACAGAACACCGCTGCTCCTCAGGGCCCTTCCTGCCTCACACCTCCACCCCCGCCGGAAGGGGGCACGGGGGGGCTCGGGGGGGACAGCGGAGAGCTCAGCAGCCCCCAACCTCCCCAGCCTCGTCCCCTCAGGGAAGCCGCAGTAAGGCCCCAAAGTGTGAGCGGGGAGGGAATGGCGAGGGCCCCGAAGGGTCTATCCCGAGCTCGGGGAGGTCTATCCCGGGGTCCTCTTTGGACCCCTCCGGGCTCTGGGGAGTTCCAGGGCTTGGGCTTAGTGTCAGTCCTGCTGTCATCTCTGGGGTCGGTTCCGGTGCCCCCCAGGGTTTGGTCACGGTGTTCCCTTCAGCCCGCGGGTTCCGCGGGGCCCCGGGGTCGATGCCGATGTCTCATTGTCCCGGTCCCGTCCCGTCCATGTCCCCGCCTCGCCCCGCGCGGGACTCTCGCACCGCCCGCGGCCCACAGCGGTTGCCATGGCGACTCCTACCGTCACTTCCGCCGCGCGGTCGCACAACTTCCGGGTTTGGGGGCGTTCGCGCCTTTTCCCGCCACAGCCGCACCCCCATGGCGGGTCCCGGAGTCGGCGGCGACCCCCGACCTCTGACCCCTCACTCCGTACGTGACCTGCGGGAGCCCCGGGCGGGGCCCGAGGGGCTGGCCCCGTTTGGGAGCCGAGGAGACCCGGTTGGGGGGGCTGAGGGGATCCTTTGGGGTTCTGCAGCCTGAGGGGGGCTGGGGCGTTGGGGGTTTG
>WEKY01051221.1:37000-47987 GCA_013390045.1 Picathartes gymnocephalus
CTCGGGGGGTTCGTGATGCCAGGGAGGTGTCTGGGGGGTCCTGTGCGGCGGGGAGGAGGATTGTGCCAGAGGGAATGTGTTGGGGGGCACTGGGGTGTCCAGGGGGCTATGCAGGGCCTGGGTGCATCTGGGAGAGGGGAGTCCTGGGGGGGTCCGATGGCCAAAGTGTAGGCAGTTCAGGTGTCCTGCTCTGGGGATGGGGATTTTAGGATAGGGTAGGATTGTCCTGGCACCAGGATGAGTTTGGGTATGCCCGGGCTTGGGAGGAGAGGGGAGGGAGGGGGGCTGAGGAGGTGCAGCATGCAGAGGGAGGGTCAGACCCAGACATGGTTTGTGTTTTGGGGGTGGGGGAGGTCATTTTGAGGGCGGCTGTTGTGTGCGGTGACAGTGATGGCCGAGTGGGAGCCTTAATTCACCCATTTATTTTCCAGACCCATCGTTAGACGCCCCCATGTCTCACAGCATGTTTTCGGAGCATGCAGGCCCCACGGCGCAGGGGCTGCTGGCCCCCCCCTCGGCTGAGCCTCCCACCTTCCCCAGGGTGCCTGTGCAGGGATATTCGGACTGCTCGCAGCCCTTCCAGCTGGGAGAGCGCAGCTTCTCCCGGCAGTATGCCCACATCTACGCCGTGCGCCTGGCTGGCATGCGGCCGGGGCTGGAGCAGCGCGCCCGGAGCCGATGGGGTGAGCCCGGGGGAGCCCCCCTTCATCAGGGCCCTGCCCCAGGGAAAACACTGCAGGGCTGGAGCGTGTCCAGGGCTAGGGACAAAGCTGGGGAAAAGGCTGGGGCACCAGGAGTGGCTGGCGGGGCTCAAGCTGGAGAAAAGGAGGTTCAGGGCGGACCTTCTGGCTCTGCACAATTTCCTGGTAGGAGAGGGCAGCCAGGGGGGCCAGGCTCTGCTCGCAGGGAACAGGGACAGGAGGAGAGGGAACAGCCTCAGGTTGTACCAGGAGAGGCCCAGATTGGCTATTGGGAAAACTCCTTCATGGAATGGGCTGTCCAGCCCTAGCACAGACTGCCCAGGGCAGTGCTGGAGTCGCCATCCCTGTGGGGAAATAAGGGCTGTGTGGATGTGGTACTTGGGGACATAGGTTAGTGGTGGTCTTGGCAACAAACATCTCCTACTAGAGATGCAGAGCTGCCTTCGGATTTTATCTCTGTGTTTGACCAGATTTATATCTGGAGTCCAGAAGTGAGTGAGTGTTCCTGTCCTCAGGCTGGATGTTCCCTGCAGGCATCCCTGGGGGCAGGATCCATCCCTGCCAGGCTGGGGTCCACCCACAGCCTTCCTGCAGCCTGAGCAACTCCAGTGTACCCAGCTGTGCCAGTCTCCAGTTTTACACCCTTGACAGGGGATGTGCAGCAGAGCCCAGCCAAAACAGCTCAGCCCCCCAGCTCTGGGATGCACAGTAATGATGGGATAATCCATTTACAGCTGGATTATGTGGCAGTCCTGCTGCAGCTCCCACCTGGAGTTCTGACCTTGGGATAAACCCCTTTCCCTATCACAGATAGAAGGGGGGGCGTGGGCAGGGAGAACACAAGTGCCTTTGTCACATCGCCCCACACACTTTAGGGAGTAGGAGTTGAGTGTGAGGTTTGTCAGGGTGGGGCTGGGGGGCCCTGGCCAGGAAGTGTGATGCAGGAGGGGTCAGGGGGGTGAGAGGTGCTGGTTGTGCTGGGAGGGGGGCTGTTTCCTGGCCAGGGGGGTTGTGGTTCTGTGGTGGGACCCTGATGCTCAGAGTTTCCATCCGCGGGATGAAGCAATGGCAGTGCTGCTGGGGCTCTGCCCCCCCGGCCTGGGCACGGCCTGCGATCGAATTGCCTCAGCTTTGCCCTTCTATGGGCAAAAACCCCTTCAGTGGAAGCTTTTGGGCCAGACGCCTGTTCTGGTGCTCTCCCCAGCCCCGTGGGCTGTGTGGAAGCAAAGCCAGTGCTGGTCCCACAGCGGATGTCATTCCTTGGTTGGCCAGCCTGGGCTTTGCCAAGTGGACAGGACACAGTGGTTTGTAAAGCTCCACCTCCTGGAGTCCTGGGATGGGACCAGATTTTGGGGTTTGTCTCCTAGCAGGAAGCGCCTGCAGGCAAAAATCTGGATAGTGCAGCCCCCTCCCCCCCCTGAACACACATTTTGGGGAGTTTGAGCCAAAAATAAGAAACTTCAACAGGATTGTTTTTGTTCTGACTCAGAGCGTTTGCATTCCTGGGCTCGGGAATCCATGTTTCCAGTGTGGGGTGCCAGGGATGGCAGCAGGGTGCTCTCCCTGGGACGAGAGTCACGTTCAGCACTGCGTGATGAGCAAAAGGAGATTTTTGGGAGGAGAAATGTCACCCAGAAAGGACAAGGAGCTGGTGCAGGCAGTGTTGTTTTGGGAGAGGAGACCGTGAGCAGGTTCCTTGCTCCTCTCCAGGGCCTGAGTTTCAGGATGGACTTCACAGGCTGGTTTATTCGGGGAATGGCAGTCCCACAGCCCTTTACTGGATGAGGGGACACTCACTGTGTGGGGCTGAAGCATCTCTGGGTCCTCAGGGGTGGAATAAGAAGTTTTGGGCTCACCTTGTGGTGAGGGAGATTTTTGCTCCTCAGCCGCAAAGTGAATGCAGCTGGGGCTGCAATGCTTCTTACATTGTTCCTGAGGTTCTCCCAGCCTGTATCCCCTGTGGATCCCTGCCTAAAGCCCAGGGACCTGTCAGCATGCCAGGATCTTCTCTGGATGTGATGGGGATCCTGAATTCCAGCAGGGATCTGGGGCAGAGGATCTGGCCCTGGCAGAGATCAGGTTTGGGGGTGTTGAGTGATCTCCTACCTGTCAGCTCTGAGTAGGATGTTTGGGACATCCCCTGGATGAAGAGCAGGAACAGCAGCCCCCCGTGCCCGAGGGCAGGAACATCCTGGACCCTTCCCGGGCAGAGCTGTTACTGGGAGCTAAACACACCACCATGACCCAGCTTTCCCCCCAGCATGGAGGAAATGCCTGCAGGCTCACAGGCTCTGGAATGCTCCTCGGCCTCATCTGGCCCACACATGTCCACTGGGCGCCGTGCCTCGAGGAAAAGCAGGAGGCTTCCCAACATTCCCCAATGCCTCTTGCTGGCCTCGAGCTGGGGCCCTTCAGCTGCCAGCCCTGCGCTGTGCCCGCCATCACCACGAGGCCACTGACCCCATCTGTTCACAGGGAATGACATTGCTCTGCGCAAGCTCTCGGAGCTGCAGGCAGGAGAGAAATGCTGTGTGGTGGGGACGCTCTTCAAGGCCATGCAGCTCCAGCCCTCCATCCTGCAGGAGATCAGTGAGGAGGTAATGGGCTCACCCCCTCCTCTTCCTCCTCTGCACAGCTCCGGGGGTTGTGCCAGCACACCTGAGAGCTCAGCTGGGTTTCCAGGCCTTCCCTGTGCTCACTGTGGCCAGGGAACTGGCAGGGATTTGAGCTGGGTTTGTGCCACAGGTTGGCCTGTGCCCACCCTGTCCCCTGGATGCCACCTTGGTGACACCTCTTGGTGACAGCATGTGTGTGTGTGTGTGTGTGCTCCGTATGCAATCATGGAAACATGGAATGCGTTGGCTTGGAAGGGACCTTAAAGCTCATCCATGGGCAGGGATACCTTACACTAGCCCAGGTTACTCCACGCCCCATCCAACCTGGCCTTGAACACTTCCAGGGATGGAGGAGCCACAGCTTCTCTGGGCAACCTGTGCCAGGGCCTTACCACCCTCATAGGATAGTATTCCTTCCACATATCCAATCTAAACCCACCCTTTGTCCATCTGCAGCTGTTCCCCCACCCCTTACCACCACTCTTGCTCAGTGGTGCTTTTCCAGCCATTGGAGGGTTTAAATCCAGGGGAGTTGGCAGTGCGGACCCCCTTTCCCTGCCACAGGGGAATGAGGGGGTTGAGGGAGGTGTCAGGGAAGCTCTGTCATCCCCATGGGGCCTTGGGGCCCATCTGCTCCCAGTTCACAGTGGGAAATTTGAAGTTCCCAGCACGCATCTGAGCCACTTCCTCCTTGGATGGGGCTCGTGTTCAGGACACTGCAGGGAAGGGCTGAGTGAAACCAGCCCATTCAGGGGGTTCCAGCTGCCAGGGTCTCCAGCCAGCACTGGCTGCACTGTTGATGGGGTTGGGAAGGGTCCTTGGGGGCTGCTGGTCCTTGCTGAGGCCATCTGAGCTGTCCCATGCCCTCACAGCACAACCTGGTGCCTCAGCCACCCCTGCCCAAGTACATCCAGCCCTCTGACGAGCTGATCCTGGAGGATGAGCTGCAGCGGATCAAGCTGGAAGGAGCCATTGATGTGCAGAGGCTGGTGACAGGTAAGGGACAGCAGTGGCTCTGTGGTGGCACCCAGCCTGCAGGAGTTGGCCAGGGCTGACTGCCTGTTCTGCCCTAGGGACCATCTTGGCTGTGTATGGCTCCGAGCAGGACGATGGCAGATTCCTGGTGGAGGATCACTGCTTCGCCGACTTGCCACCACCTCTGCCCTGGAACGGGCCCAGCTCTGACCGGTGAGTCAGCAGCAGCAGGACTGGGGCTGGCACCGTGTCCCTGCTGTGTCCCTGAGCCCCTTGTGCCGAGAGGGCTGGCGGAGGGGGCTGTGCCCCCTGCCCTGGCTCTCTGGAGCCCCGAGGTTTGGGAGGGTGGCACAGCCTGAGCCTCTCCATCCATCCAGGTTTGTGCTGCTGGCCTCGGGGCTGGGGCTGGGCAGTGTGAGTGGGGAGGCCCTGCTGAGCACTCAGCTGCTGGTGGATGTGGTGACAGGACAGCTGGGTGCAGAGGGCGAGCAGAGCTGTGCTGCCCACATTGCCCGTGTCATTCTGGCTGGGAATCTGCTGAGCCAGAACACGCAGAGCCGAGACACCATCAACAAGGTACAGCAAGGAGGGACTGCAGCCTCGCCGTGCTCCTGGGGTGCTGGGAGGGTGTGGGGAGCGGGCAGAGGGGGTGTGGGGTTGTCCCTCACTGTCTTGCTGCTCACCCAGGCCAAGTACTTGACCAAGAAGACGCAGGCTGCCAGTGTGGAGGCTGTGAAGATGCTAGATGAGATCCTGCTGCAGCTCTGTGTGAGTGCACAGAGGGCTTGGTGGGGTAGCAGTCCAGGGTGCAGGGTGGCAAAATCCCCTTCCCCAGCACCTTGTATAGGGAGGCAGATCGCAGCCTAGCTCCAGATCCTTCTCCTGGGATCTGGCCTCCGTGGTGAAGCCAAGCAAAGGGAGCAGCAGCGACACCAGGGCTTTGCTCTGACCCCCCTTGGAAGGCACTTTGGCCACCCAGTTGATCCCTGCTCTACCTCCAGACTTCCGTGCCTGTGGACGTGATGCCTGGCGAGTTTGACCCCACCAACTACACGCTGCCACAGCAGCCCCTGCACCGCTGCATGCTGCCCCTGGCCAGTGCCTACGCCACTCTGCGCCTCGTGACCAACCCCTACCAGGCCAACCTGGATGGGGTCAGGTAAACAGACCTAGTGTGCTGCCAGCTCCGGTGACAACTGTCAGTGGTGTGGGAGGAGCACGGGACATGTCCTGGCATGTCCAGCATATAAAGCTCCCCTTCTTTCCCCCATAATGTAGGTTTTTGGGGACGTCAGGACAAAACATCAGTGATATCTTCAAATACAGCAGCATGGATGACTACCTAGAGATCCTGGAGTGGACACTGCAGGCAGGACACATCAGCCCCACGGCCCCAGACACCCTGGGTATGGTGAGGGCTGGGGGGGCTGTAGAATGGGGGGGCTTTGCCAGGGGCTCCCCCCCTAATTCCTGTCCTCCCTAGGCTGTTACCCGTTCTACAAATCGGACCCGTTTATCCTCACCGAGTGCCCTCACGTCTACTTCTGTGGCAACGCACCCCAGTTCCAGTCCAAGCTGCTCCAAGGTGGGTCTCAGATCCCAGATCCAGCAGCACACCAGGGGCTGCTGGGGGGCTCCTCTGCCTGACACCCACCTGTGTTTGCAGGGAAGGAGGGGCAGCGGGTGCTGCTGGTGACGGTGCCTGACTTCAGTGCCACACAGACCGCCTGCCTCATCAACCTACGCGACCTCACCTGCCAGCCCATCACCTTCTCCAGCTTTGGGGCTGACAGTGAGGACAGGGACATGGAAGTTGGGCACTGACCACAGGGAGGGCACAGACTCCACAAGCCCCCACCCCTCAAGGGGTCCTGGCACCCACTGATGTTGTCTGTCCTCTGGGAGGGTGACAGAGCTGGGGAAGCACTGGAGGGACAAGATGCTCATACGAATATAACTTGATTTATTTGTGTAACAAAAACAGTATGGAGGGGAGAAAGGCTGTGCCCGCCTCCGTGGGCCCTGCCCAGGAGAGCAGTACCCCCCCTGCCACCCCACTGGGACATGAACAGTGGGCTGGCACGGCCCAGCTCCGAGGGATGGGGTAGCATGTCCCTGACAGCACCCAGCTGTTGGTGACAGTGCCCGCAGTCCTTATAAGCAGCAAGGTGAGGGGCTGGAGCCCACCTGGAACAGCTGCCTGGGCTCAGGGAAGATGTTGGAAGCGGATGCCGAAGCATCCACCCGTGGCTTGAAGCAGAGCGAGGGGTCAAATGTCCCTAGTCCCCAAAGTTCACGGTGTAGGTTTCAGCCGTGGTGAGGGGCTGTGCCGTCCCCGTGTGCAACTCCCAGCCCTCCGTCTCTGTCACCAGCTCGGTGACCACCTCTGTCTCAGTGTCCATCTCCCAGGTGCCAGCAGTGGGTGGCTCCTGGCTCCAGGGTGTGTAGGCCGTGCTGCTGAAGGGGAAGGTCAGGGCCGTGGTGGGCAGTGGGGCCGTGGGGCCACTGGTGGCCGCGGTGGCATTGAGGCGCCGCAGCCGCATCTGCTCCCGCAGCCGCATGCGGTGCCGCAGCCGCAGGCGCAGCCGCAGGCGCTCGCGCGGTGTCATGGGCCGGCCGGGCACCACACGGCGGATCGGCCGGTTCCCGTTCATGGCCATGATCTCCCGGATGCGCTTCCAGTTGGAGCGGGACAGGACAAAGTTGCACTGGGTGGCCCCGATGTCGTAGAGGACGTGGCAGGTCTTGACGCTGGGGTTGTAGCCCTCGGCCCGCGCCGACACACGGTACTCGCCCGGGTTCAGGATGCGCCAGTAGTCCCCGTTGCTGGCTGTGGAGATGGGGGGCAGTGGGGGGGGGTGGAGTGGCGTGGGGCTGCCAGCGCCCTGCCAGCGCCTCGCTGTACCTACCTGTCCTGACATTGTGGTTGATGCCCCCCACCACAATGGTGGCATTGGCAATGGGCTCTCCCTGCTGGTCTGTCACCACACCCTTGATTCCCCGATGGATCTGGGTGAGGAAAAGGGGTGAGTGAAACTACGTGGGACAGGTGGGGCAGCTGTGGCCGTGTCGCAGTACACACCTGCTCCATGAAGGTGAGCAGAGACTCCTTGTTGTTCTCCCACTCCTGCTGCAGCTCACTCTCATGGGGGAACTTGTCACAGCCCAGGTAAATGGAGAGCTCCAGGCAGTTGGTGTGCAGGTAGCTGAAGTCATTCATACCTGCAGGAGCACAGACAGGCCCACCCAGCCGCTTGCTCACCTGCCAGCGCCCAGGTTATTGGGCAGCCACACCACTGGCCCCAACTTACTGCCAGCCCGGGGGTGCCACTTGGCGCCCTGCACAATGCCCATGGCGTCGGTCATGTCCTGGGCATGGCAGCCCCCACGGAAAGTCTCAGTCATGGTGAGGTGTGCTGAGGCATAGGAGATGGCGAGCCAGCGGAACACGGCGTGGTCAGGCGTCTCCTGCAGCTCGGGGTGCTCATCCTCGTAGTCCAGAGGACGAGGGGCAGCTGCTGGTGTTGGGGGGCTGGGCCGGGCTGTGTCGAAGGGGAAGGACACCAGCTTCTCCCCACCCTGCAGGTTGGCTCCCAGGACAAAGGGGTTCTTGTCCATCCATGCCATGACCGCCCGTGTCTCCACTGCCACCTGTGAGGCGGGCACAGGGCACGAGGTGTCACCCCCTGCTACCCTCTCCATGCCCCTGTCCCACCCTGTGCCCTGTGCCGCACTCACCGCCGCGTCCTCGGACAGGTAGTGCTCCGGGATGGGGATGTGGTGGTTGGGGAACTGGTGGGGCACCAGCCGCCTCTCCTCGGCTGCCCACAAGGCTGAGGCCAGGTCAGGGAAGTTCTCAAAGAGGTCAAAGCCTTCCTCTGTCCAGTGGCCCAGTGCCCAGTTGCCCAGTTCAGAGCCCTGCAGGCAGCCCAGGATACTGGTGAGTCCAGGGGGGCTGCATCCCACCACCCACATCCCATCCCACCATCCCATCCCTTCCCACCCCACCACTCCCGGGCCCATCCCCTTCTCTGACAGCTCAGGTGTCCATCTTGGAGCCCTGCCCAGGGCAGCGGTGAGCTGCAAGGAGGGGGCTGCATCCTACTGCTTTGCCATCCATCCCACTGCCCCACAGCCCATCCAGCACCCCACATCCTGCCCCACTGCTCCACTGTCCCATCTCACCGCCTCATGGGCCAGCTCGTAGCCGTCAGGGTTGAGGGAGGGGACGAGGTGGATGCGGGTGTCGGTGACCAGGCCCCGCACGCGGGGATTCCCGTCCTGGTACTCCTTGCACAGGAACTGCATCAGCAGCAGCAGCAGCTCCCGGCCCAGCGCCTCGTTCCCGTGCAGCCCCGCTGTGTAGCGGAACTCGGGCTCACCTGGAGGTGGGGGCCAAGCAAGGTCAGCAAACGGCCATGGTGGGGGACCATGGCTGGGGGGCCCCAATCCCTCACGCCTCCCTCACCTGTCTCGTGCTCGCCCGGGTTGTCGGAGACCTCCATGGCATAGATCTTCAGCCCCCGTGAGCTCTTGCCGATGTTGTAGATGCGGGTGATGGTGGGACACTCCTCATTCACCACCTTCATCAGCTGCAGGGTGGGGAGAGATGGGGGCAGTGCTTGGGGGGATGAACCCATACCCTGCAGAGAATTCCACCCCCACGGAGGATCCCACCCTATGGAGATGCCCACCACCACCATGGAAGTGCACACAGCCACAGAGAATGCCACGCCCCGAAGATGTGCCCACCACCACAGAGGTGTCCACTCCTCATGGAGAATCCCACCACCATGGAAGATCCCATCCCCTATAAAGCTGCTCATCCCCAAGGAGGTACCCACCCCCATGGAGAATCCAATATCCCCCCTCCACCAAGGATCTCACCACCATGAAGGATCCCATAGCCATGGGCATTCCCACCCCACGGATCTGCCCCCCCAGCAGTGCCCACCTGCCTCATGTCCTTGTAGGAGTGGTGTCGGAAGTCCAGGTTGTCCGTGGAGGTCACCTCATTCTGCTGGGTGTAGTAGCTGCTGACAGCTTGGGGGGGGACAAGGACGCACAGCAGGGGTTGGCTGGAGAGATCCCACCTGCCATGGCCCCCAGGCTGCTTTGGGGCGACTCTTACCAGAGAGGGGGCACCCCAGGACCTCAAGGCGCAGGCAGAGGCTCCCATTCCAGCGCTGGGGGTAGATGCGGATGTACCGGGCCACCACTGGCTCAGGGAACTCACTCAGCACTGGCGTGTCCTTGTCCACGTTGCCATAAAACATCTGCCAGGGAGGGACAGATGTACCCAAGAGGGTCCCCGTGGTTCCCATGTCACCCGCCCAGAACAGGTCCCCACCATCTCCTCGTAGCCATTGCTGTACATCACCCAGTGCTGGCTGTCGTTGCTGAAGCCCACATAGAAGCTGGTGACAAAGTCATCGCTGTGGGAGGACAGGGGCAGGTTGGCATGGGGTCCCCACACTTCTGTCCCCTGCCCCATGTCCCCAGCTCCACCCCCGTGTCCCCATACTGGATCTGGGAGTCGCGGCCCTGGGTGATGACCCCGGTGAACATGGTGATGCGGCGAGTGTCCACCTCGAGCCAGTGTGCCCGGCTGTCATCCTCGGCACACCACGCCCCATCAAAGAAATCGTCCTCGTTGGTGCCCGCCTGGGGAGCAGTGAGCGGGAGGTGGGTGGGGCTGTCACCGTGACCCGGGGGCTGGGCACAGGGGTGACAATAACCTGCATGTTGAGGCGGCCGCGCTGGGCACCCAGCCCGTGTCTCAGCATGGAGGAGGCCAGGATCTGGTCATCCTCGATGCGGTGGGACTCCAGCCCGATTGGGGGACACCCTGGGGACAGCAGGGGGTGGGGGGTGATGAACTTCCCCCACCGCCCAGCAGGGTGTCCTTGTCACCCCAAGAATGGGGACACTCACTTTTCTTCTCTGCTGGAGGAGCCCATTCCTCCTCATCTGGATCCCACTTCTTTCCTCCTGGTTTTTTGGGTTTTCCTGGGAAAGGAAAAGGCGCAGTGAGGGGGGCAGGGATGGGGACAGGTGTGAGGGGACAGGAGTAGGGGCTGGCACCCACCTTTGCGGTCCTGCCCCTTCTCCTCCGCCCAGCGCTCCTCTTCCTCTTCCTCCTCTTCCTTGGGCTTTGCTGTTGGTGAGGTGATACCCACCCCAGGGACGTGACACCAATCCCAGGAACATGCCACCCACCCCAAGAATGTGCCACTGATGCTTGGGCTGTGACACCCACCCTGGGAACATGCCACCTCCCTGGGGATGTGACACTCACCATGCAGATGTGTCACCTATCCCAGGGACATGCCACTGACGTGACCCACCCCAGTGATGTGCCACCCACTGTGGGGATTTGACACCCACCATGGGGATGGAACACCCAGCCCGGGGACATGCCACCCTCCCTGTGGCTCTGCCATCGACCCTGGGGCACACATGCCCACCACGGACACATGCCCCCACTCCCACGGGGCCCTCCACCCCCTCTCACTGGGTCTGATTTTCTCCTCATCCGTCTCCTTCTTGTCCCCTTTGTCCGGGTGCTCGTGGGGCTTCGGCGGGGGGGGCAGCCCGTAGGTCCCTGGGGGACACAGGGTGGGGGTCTGGAGATGGGAGGGGCAGGGCTGATGGGGGGTGCTGGGGGAGTCTTGTCCTTCCCGGTTCATCACTCAC
>WEKY01051222.1:309-51131 GCA_013390045.1 Picathartes gymnocephalus
ACTTTACACACCAGTACTCACTGTATTTCAGATCAGTCTCTCAGTTTTGTAAATTGGCATGGAATAAAAATGCAAGAAGCAAGTAAAAGTATCAGAAACCTCATATACACTAACAGTAGTTTCCAAAACACATACATGCTATCCAATTAATTACTATGTAATATAGAAGTAATGATCAGGGTAACCTGAAATTACTTCAGCTATCTTTTAAAAATATAAAAATGTAAACCATTTCAGGAGAAATTTCAAGAGAAAGATTGTTTCCGTGTTTTAAGAATACCTATAATGAAACTTAAATATGCACCTTGATTTTTTTTTTTAATCTGAGTATTTTTACACTGAAACTCCCGGCAAGTTTTACTATTCACATTTCAACATCACCTGCAGAACTTTTAATCAAGATTGCCTAAAAAAAAAAAGTAAAAAAGTTTATTTCCACCTTGTAGCCAGCAGAACTGTCACACAGGTTGTCAGAACAAAATGTCACTTCTAGAAATGCAGTTCCTTTTCCTACTTTCTTTATATTAGGAGGAGGACAGATTCCCCCAGACACCACTTCACTGCAAGCATGCAGGGCAGACAACTTTGTCTTACCCAATCCCATACAAAAGATAGCTCTCTGTTCCTTGAGAAGCAGTGATTACAGGGCATCATTTGATGAGCTAGTGTCTATAAAACAAATTATAGAAAAACAATCATACATCTCTGCCTTTTCACATATATTCACTGGATGTCAGACAAATGGTTTCACCAGTCCAATAACTTTCCTCTGTCAGCTTATTTAATGAAAGCAGGAAGGAAAAGAAAGAAAGTCACCTTACACATATTTCAGTCATAAACTGCATTGAGATAACTATACTAGACTTTTGTACTTGCAAACTTAATTCATATCCTCAAAGGAAAGAAGCTATGACAGGAAAGTAGACACTATTTATTGCACTATTTATTGGCTTTTATTTTTTTTTTTAGGAATCCAAACATCTTGTTGGCTTTTTGAAGACCAAAAGGCTAAAAAAATACTCCAAAAATGTTTTTGTGAATGTAACCATGTCCTCTGCTTCTCCCTTTCTTCTCTGTATTTGAGTTTTCACAGCAAACTAAGAGACATTTCTTTGTTCCACTAAGTCAAGCAATAATTGCCCTGAACTGACAAACTTGATCATTTTTACACCCATCACAAGAGCCCATCATAAGCTCACTTTAGATTGTCAATAGAGCTCTCCTCCTCCTTACACACAGACAGGTCTAGCCTGAAGGTCTCTAAGCTGTTCATTTGTTCCAAACTCTCTCTGCAAATGAGCCCCACGTTTTTGAACACTATCCAGAAAAAATTCATTTTCCAGAATTACTACAAAACACCTCTCTCTTTAAAAAAACAACCAAACATAACACCAAACTGGCCAAGTAGCTGCAGAAAAACTCCTACTAAATATTAATTAGATAGCCCTGAAAATGTTTAAGCACAAAGAGAAAGATGCCTAACAGAGCCAAAAACTGAACCATCATGCTAGAATGCAAGTGCCAAATTAAAAGATCCATTTTAACTGAGACCTCCTCTCATACCCCTCCCTCCCAAAAAAACCCCAAACACAAAGCTTCTAAAGTCAAGTTTCCATTTATTTTAGGCAGCAACTCTATTAAACCCCCAAGTATTGCCGATTAAATACATTCACCAATAACAGCTCTTGATCATTAATACTGATGTAAGTCCTTGAAGACAGGTCTTCACCACTATACAGAACAGGTAATACTATGCTTGGGACTATGACAAGCAGATGGCATCTGCTTCTTATTGTTTTTTTTAAATTTTGTTTTTGCTTTGGCTTGTTTGTTTCTTATCTTCTTTTTAAAATTGTGTGAGCACTCAAATCAACATTCAAATACAATGGGAGAAGGTACTAGAGAGTAAACTTTGGTTTGTTAAGGATTTGAAACCACATATCCCCGCACAGATGAAAATATGGAGAAAGATGAAAACCTAACAACTTTAGTAATTTTTCTAGGAGAGTACTACTGAAATTTTGGGTACTAGTTTCATATGAGAATATGTGTCAGTGGTAGAGTGACAGTCAATAGATATCTCTTGCCATGTTTCTGGAAATACAATTTTCTTCCTGCCTATCATGGTAAAAATCAACATGCCAATTCCCAGCACAGAAAAGTACGCAGAAGATAATTTTCAGTGATTTAAGTAACAGGCGTCATATTATGAACTCTGCTTCACCCTCCTTGGTCACCCTGGTAGCTCTCAAAAATTAGCTTTCCAATTACATTTAAATGGTTTAACTGATGAGTTTCCAAAGAGATTGTTTGTGGCAAGTGGCAGAGATAGGGAAGAACAGGGAAAGAATCACATTTACTTCAATCACAAAAAGGGCCTCATATCTGGCCAAGGCAACAGAGGCACTGTGCTTTAAAATAGAAACTTGGCTCTGACTTAGAGCCATCTATAATGCATAGATTTAAGTGGCAAGAGTTAGCTCTATCATGTACACAATTTTCTGACATAGAAAAATTCTATACAGCTGCAGCATTACACTTCCCAGCTTCTTCTGCAGCACTGTAATATGAAGTTGAGATCCAGTGAAGTGTGTATCCAAGCTACCGTTTATATAACACTGTGATATGCCATTTCACCATCTGAGGAAGCCAGTCTGTAGTTACCCACAAAAAACCTTAAGGCCTTGTGACAAAAAAACCAAAACACCAAACCGTATTTTCTAGCTATTAGGGTTTAAACTTCTGGAGAAGGCACCACTGAGAAAAAGTTTCTCTTTCCCAATTAGTATTTAAGAATATAATAGTTATATCGTGCTTGGCACCCAGCTCCAGGCTGATCTCACTGTTTTCAATAGAACATCCAGACCATTAAGAGTGGTAGAATCAGATCACAGTCTGAAGTACTTTATTTATGGAGCAAATGCATCTTAATACATGAAACACTTTACGTAACTGCAGTAGATTGCATCCATCTTTCATATTACACATCCTTTACGTGCAGACTCCTTGACAAACCATGATTAACATTACTGTTTAGAATTTTTTAATCGTGTTAGACTTGCATGAAGCTAAACTGACAAACAAATACATTGTTTGTACATCTTTTACAAATAATACGTCGTAAACTGCAGGAAGCATATTCATGATTAATGCTATGAACAATTAAGTTATGACTGTTTTTTGAGTCCTTGGCTACCACTACAGTTCCAATTATACTGCAAATTCTCAAATTCTTTCTAAAGGAATTGCAAATTCAAAGACCTAAATTAAATTTAGCAAAATTGTTTAATACATAATGCTGACAAAATTCCCAGTGTATAATTCCAGATGAAATATGGCATAAGTAAATCAGTATTTCAGTATACACTTCTTTTCCTGCACAACTTTTATTACATTTATCTGTATAAGTATCACAGAGCTAATTTTTTTCATAACCAATAGGGAATTATAATTAATGTTGCTTTCTATATCATGCTGTCTCATATCTTCTAGAAACACTCTGGCACTAGACTTGACAAGTTCTTCGGATTTTAAGAACGGGCACTATTCAAAATTATTATAAGGATTAACCAAATACTTGAGCAGAAGTGATGGAAAAGGATCACCAGTGCACAATTTCATTAAGTGACACTGAAGTCAAATTTAAGGTGTTCACTACTTTTTATTGCTTTACAAAAGTGCTCGTGTCTTTTGCCTTCTTTTGACATTCTACCCCCAAGAATACAGAGCTCCAGTTTATTTCCATTATCATCACAAACATGTACAGGTCACTTATTTTTCAATATCTCTGCTTAGCTTGTTTATAAAACTAATCGTATGAATGTTTGTTTGTAGAACTATAGAACATACTGTCTGTTTATAGAACTAATCTATGAAATGCCTGCACTGAGGCATGTAAAGGTCAAGATCTTTAAAATCTCCTTCTTCCAGTCAAGGTAACATTTTGAAGAAGCAGAAAGGTAAAGACAATACTGAATGCAGGAAAGAATTTCAACTTTCATTCCTTCCTTCCCAATAAGGCTTCCATATGCTATTTAAATATACAAATAGTAGGAACAAAGACTGCAAATAGCTCAGTAACTGCTGGAATAGACACTGGGTGTTACGGTACATTCTAAGAGGTTTTTCCTTTGAGATCTTATTAGCAGACAAGACCAAAATGGCTCAACAGTCAAATAGAAAAGTATTGACAGCCGTATCTCTGAAGTCACTCATTCTATTCCTTTGCCAATTTCTTTTGAAGACAAAGGTTTTTATGCATTTATATTAACATAGCTTCTTATAATTTACCATTCTCTCAGAAATTAGTTTATTACACTAAATTTTTAATCCACCTCATAGAACATAATCATTACAGCATACACATGCAATCAGACAAAAAAACCTCCAAAGCATTATAAAGGAAAAAATAAAAGACTGTATTTAAAGAATAAAAATTAAAAACAAAAAACACTTGCACTATATAGTCTTTCTATGTGTATCTTATAGGCTATTAATATCACTGATAGAACTGATTAAATGCTTTCAGAAATAAAATCTTATTTTTTTCCTCTTTTTCTATTCAATCTGTTAACTCTTTTGTAGTACTTTGCACTGGAAAAGTTATTACTTGTATTTAAAAAAAGGTTGTCATGATCAGAAATACCACCATATTTGAATAGAAACATTCAATCTGCACTTTAAAAGCCCAGGAATTACACATATAAAACTTTCCACTTATCTGAGAAGGGTTGTAATTCATCATTACTGCTACTGTTCGTAATTGATGATAGAGCTGAGAATTTCTTGAGATAAAATAACTTTCAGAAATGGAGGAACAATGACATTGACTGATTCTTGAGGACTTTTAGTCTCACTACCCAGGACATAAAGATGGAGGTGAAACCAACATAATGTCTTCTCATGGATACTTCTGAATTACTACCTTAGGCTTTCATGGCTCTCTCCTGTGAATCTCAATCCCTCATGGGAGCATTGAGGGATCTCAGACTCCTAGTTCTGCACAGAAACCATGGAAAACCACTGCTATCAGTGCCACAGAAGCTGCCATGCCCCTGGAATGAATGTCTTGGTAGAAATGCCCTCAGAGTCTTCCCCATAAAACTAAAGCAGGGAAATCTCTGATAAAACAAAGAGATGGCAATTAAAGCAGCCGATTCATGGTAAAGCCAGGGGCTTCAGCATCCAGGATCTCTACTCTCTGTAGAGATGCAGGCAGATTTACAGAGCCCTGACACAACAGGCATTGCTGTAGCTGGGCTAACACACACCCCAGGAGCTACCTGGGTCATTGCTACGCCGGCTGAGTTCCTGTAGGGTGCACCCACCACTCTGAACTCAGACGCAAGAGCGCTCTTCTGATATACAGAAGACATTGTTTATTACTTACCAAAACAAAAACTGACAGATGCAGGATTTGCATTTGTTTACAGTTCTCATATTTTTAATGCAAATTAAGCATATTATTCATCAAGGCATGTCATCAGTTGTATTCCCAAAGGAAAAGAAATTAATAGAAACAGGTCTTATTTTAAATTCTGATTTCTTGTCAAAAAGCTGGCATGACTTATCAACTCAAATAAAGTCGGTTTCTCTGATTAGCTTATTTTATTCCCTCCCCATCCATTGTAATATCTGATTGACTTAATGGCTCACTTTAGAAAATGGAAACAATTAAACTTTTTTTTTTCCTTCCTTCCAAAGTATCTATCACAACTGCTTAGTTAGGAATTACTTTTTTTTTTTTTTAAGGTTAACTTTTGCTTTCCTTTTTGTGTATTTCACTCACTGGTTTTAAGCTAATGAAGAGTAATATTCAGAGAACAATGGAAGTGATTGGGTTGACTGAATAATTTAATTTTCATTTCACTGCATCTATTCTGTACTGATAAGAAGTATATTTAAGTCATTATATATTCCTTTCTGACACTAAGTAAATCAGGGCTTGGATAACTGGCAACTAAATGGGTAACTTTCCTGTTCCACCTACAGTTAGTACTTCTGCAATCCAACAGCATTTCCCTGTCTTCTTAAATTCTCCTATAAAGATTAACCAACTAACATTGTTAGAACTGGTTTCAAAGTCTTCACAAGTGCTTTTAAATTAAGTTCTGGCTACATGTAAAGCCTTGCCTCTCCATCCTTCACTTAACTACCTTCTCAAGTAGCATCACCATGCTAAAAAAATGTGAAGTAACAATAGAAGCACCACAAACACACATTTGAACCCCAGGTTCAACAAAGCCCTGCAAAAACAAAAGCAACACAAGCATATTTCAGGATTTATATGCAAGATCATTTGTAATTTTAGAGACAAAAAAAAGATGAGCTAAAACACTTGGAATAAATAGAAATAATATCTTCTCCTTCTTTACGTCCTGCAAAAGGCCTTACTCTTGACTTCAAGAGTAGAGACCATTCAAATTCAGAAACATAGGTTTTAATTGGTGGAATGAAAAGGGATCAAAATATTTAGCCATGAAACAGTAGTAGTCATGAAGAAACTAGTACCCCTCCATAATTAGAAATTATGTAATTCACATTCTCAGTGCTTAGGAAATCAGGTGAACATTGAATTAAAAAAATACTGCACTCCTTTCTTCTTTCCTGGACAACAAGCGTTGACTGCCTTCCCTGAAATGTCCCAAGAAGTCCTTTCACATCATATTTTCAGATAAATTTTCAACTAATAGTGTATTTCAGCTAATCTTATTAGGAAGAGAAATTACACAGTATGTCCCAAAAGAGTGCGTTGAGATGATCTAGCTTTGCATTTGTATCACCATATTGTGATTTTCAAAGAAAAGAGCATTAAAAGGTATTTTAATCTATTGAATAATGACAAATATAAATTATGTAAAAGATATCTCTAAAATGTCAAACTCAGAAAAAGGTAAAATAAAAAAACAAAAAGTTTTATTTAAAAATGTAAATAAATCAGGATAGCTTAATATTCACATACTACTACAGTTATGACGTTAGGTTTAGGACTGGGAATTACAAAACCACATAAAATGTTTTTGTAGTTTCTCAGCCATGCAATGGCTTCCATTACATTGGCAATGCTTTAACCGATCCATCAGACAATCATAACTATTACTGTTATTGTCCAAAACATATGAGGTCCACATTACATATTTACAAATTAAAAGTACATTGCCAGAGCATCACTGCACATCCATTCCAACCAGCAAACATGATATTTCCCACTTATTTGCAAGTTTCCACATACATGCTGCTTTTACTTTGTACAGTCTCTCATACATATTTGCCATTTTACATTTAGCAATTTGGAACACAGCAATTATTGATCTGACAATTACCAAAGTGCCTAGAAAAATTTCCTTCCCCTCCCTACCTTTTTTAACTCTTAAGCACACGTGGGAGGAAAGGATAATTTCTTTAGTTAGTGATCAAGATTCAAAAGGGAAAGGGAAAAATAGCTTACAAAATTAACATACACTTGCAATATTTTACTAGTTCAGGCTCCTGCAAAATTAACTACTTACCAAGTTTTATGAATCTGTCAATGAGATTCGGTTATAGAGATATTTTGGGGGAGGTTTTGGCTGTCTCAAGATGGTGGGATCAAGACAGCATAATTTGTTTTACAATGGAGGATTGGCCTTTGTAAAATAATGACTTTAGAACACTGATGAAGGTGTAATTCAACAGCTGTTTCTCTTCTTTCCTTCTAATTTAATTTGTCTTATGTTGAACAGTTGTACATTATGTTGCAAAAGAAGAATTCTAATCCAAACATGCTCTGATGACAGAAAGAGGAACACAAAATATACTCTCTGCATATATAGGATGCAGCACGTGAAGGTACATTAAAATTACATTAATCACTGTACCGAAGTATCCTTCGGTGTATTTGCAAACACAGTTTTCTCCCATTTTCAAATAATTGTAGACTGTCAGAATGAGATTAAGCTGCTTTAGCAAGACTAAAGGATTGGAGTTCAAAAATGATAAAAGTGTCAAAGGTTCTTGGCAGCCATAGGTACTGAACTCAGGCTTTGTTCATAGATTTAAGGACAATTTGGCTTTATTTGTAACATATGCGCTCTCTCTTTGGTCACAGTCTGACAACTGATTTCAACATGAAAAATAATTTGTTGATAACATTTTTGCTGATTTTACAATCATTATATAGTTATTAGCATGAAACACATTGTCACTTGGCTACTTCCAGAGATAAGGCATTTGTGCTTGGCCTGACCTCTCAATTCAGAACATGATGTCCTTGTGACATTGCTGCAATCAAAAAAAAGTTGTTAGGAATGCCTTTTAAAGAACCCAAAAGAACAAACAGTCATAGAGAGAAAGAATGAATAAACAAACCACTTTAATTTGTTCTGAACTCATGTATACCTGAACGCATAGCATCTTTTTGAATGCTTTCATAATCATGCCAGTCCTTCCTTTTCAGACCATCAGTCCAGGTAAAGAGCTGTCCATCTCCCAGCCCCAAAGGAAGTGTCTGTGAAAAGAGCAAATAAACAAACAAATAAATATATACATATATAAGTGGTTCACATTATTACAGAGGAACCCTCATAATGTGGCAGTAGCAAATAAAACATTGTTTATTCAATGCAAATATTGAAACTTTACTGTGGTAAATGAAGCCATTTTTCTAAATACTGTGAGAAAACAGTGAATTTAGTTCTTGACAAACAATTTATTGAAGTATATCAAACAACTCATGTTTAACATTTCTCTTTCAGCAGTGTTCCGATATGACTGCTTGGCAAGAAGCTCATGGAGATTAAACAAACTACTTAAACTTAACAGGTTTCAAAAATGCCTTATCCTTCAACACATGATGGACTTTGATTTTTTCCTTAAACTATCACTTCTTCAAAATTGGAGTTATAGTTACTCTGCACTTTACAATGTTTCCCTTTAATTTTTTTTTTTTGGTAAGTTTTTTTTTAATAGCTGCTACTATGTTATTGTTATTCACACAAGGTCAAAGGACTGTATCAAAGGCACAGAGCAAAGAAATTCTCAAAGCACTTTCAAATCCTGTAGATCTTCACGATAAGCAATAAGGGCAAGAATACCCCAAAACACACCACCACTGCCCCACAGAATACCCAGAAAAGAAATCCCCATACAATGTGTAGTTGGTAAGCTGACCTCCCCTTTCCAAATTCCTGGGTAAAGCTAAAAACTGATTTTTGCTTTTAAGCAAGATTATGTTTCTAGAGCTTTCCTCCCTCCCCCTTGATTCTTTCTGCTAAAAGCTAGAATTTTTATGTAAATTAAGAATCAAATGTACCATTAGGAGTACATGAAACGTAGATCCATAGGAAGTAGTTCAAATAAAGTTAACCTTTTTCTAAATGTTTAACTTACAAACACATGTGGTAAAAAAATAGAGAAAATTTTGACAAGACAAGAAAATGATCTACTGTATCTGTGCTGAGGAAAGTGATTAAATACATATAGGTATATATATAATGCATGCTAGAAATGTTAACAGAGTTATGAGAAAACATTCAAAAAGTAGTTCCAGGGACACAACATCTGATCAGCCTTCTACTAGGACACACTGAAAGCCCTACAAAAATCTCATGAATGTGTAACAGTGATGCTTTGCACTTCATGTTTGAAGTTTGTAAAGCCAATAAACACTGGACTCACCCATATACTCTTACTGATTTTACACTACTGGGCGCACAGAACTGGATGACACTCACTGGCTCACTGGTGAAATAGTCCCAGCATGCTCAGTTAGGGCTTCTTTTTTCTAGGACAGACAAATATTTGCCAAGCTATATTATGCAGATCTGGTTGCTAAGTCATCTTTAAAACTGGGTTTCAAAGGCTGATGGATTCGTAAGCGAGAAGTGAGGAATGCCAGGCATGACTGGTTACCTTCAAGCAAAGGATGCTAGAAATCCTGGCTGACAAAGATTCATGCTGAAAATATCTGCTTTGGGTCAGTTGAGAATGCTGGATATTCAGGGCAAAGTGTCGTGAGCTCAGTGCTCTCCAGTAAATTCCTGAAACACTGAGGACAATCTATGACACTCTGCTAGTATGGCCTACATTTCTAAGTTTAAGTATTAAAGGTAACTTAGGTTACATGACGCCAAACTGCAATCTAGTTTGTTTATTCATCTATTACCACTTTTGCAGACATATTCCAAGAAAACACTGTTATCGTATTTTAATAAGATAAAAGTCAGAGGTTCACACATTAAAGAACTGAAGAACTTAATACATCCTGATGAAAATATGTCAGGTTATCAAGATATCTAACCTTTCATGTCATTAAAATGAATTCATTAATTTCAATAATTCTCGAGTTCAAACAAGGCTAATTTTCTAATAGTAATATTAAATTGCTTGGGTTTTAAAGCCAGAAGCATAAGGTAGAACACAGGCTACAACAGCATTAATCATGATTCTTAAGCACAAATTCCTAAAATAATCTACTCTGAAGCAGTAACTGGTTCTTTAAAAGTCAGGCCCAGACAGATTCACTTCAATTCAACTTGCACCCTTCTCAGTATGGGTACAGCTGGTGTGGATCACTTGGCTCCAAAAATGTAAGACTACTGAAACTATCAAAAGCTGGATAAAGTTTACTTTTGTGACTTTTATTCCTGTGCTGGCTTCTTTCCCTAACAGTAGTTATTTAAATGGCAAGTTTGCAGGACACTGAAAGAAAGCTGAGTAGTAGAATTTACATCTGGTTTCCGGTTGTCTATTTGCATTTGATGCCATTACTCTTTAAAAATATTGATTACATGTACTGTATCTAACAGCATTTACAAGTCTAATTCTTGCTTTTGCAAGCATAATATAGTTAAATAAATATATCCACTAAAATTAATCTAGCAAAAGAATAAATATAAATCCAAATATTGTATGATGCACAAAAACTAACTGAAGACTTGCTGTGGCTCACATTTTGGAACCGTAGCATTGCCCTAGGAGGAAACAGGAAACAAACCATTGTATCGGTGCCAATAGACGTTCCTGTTTAACAACTGAGAGTATTGTTTGGATTGTCGGGATTTCTCTTTAATAAATCCCTTAACTCCCTCACATTGTACCACCGCAATTTTTCAGCTCTAACATCCTTCCAGTGTAAGGGGAGTTCAGTAGAATGCTCTCATATGTCACTTCGTAAGACCAGTATTCAGACAGCACCACCTCAATGCTGACTGAACATTACTACCCCTACAGGGACTGGACTTCATGAAATTCACTCTGTGTACACACTAGTTTCACCTCTGCAGTGAGCACGAAACAGGGCTTAGAAAGGGATGTCGAGTTGCACAGACAAACTCTCTGGGAAGAGCAACAGTTTTGCAGTGCAAGTTCTTTAGCTCTGAAGAAATCTGAACTGCCTTTGGTCCCTCAACTAAGTATCTCCCTTGTCAGCAACGGAAGGATTTTTTTTTTTTCCAAGTTGCTATATTGTTTAACAAGTTACAAAAGCACTTGAGAAAATGGGTTTCTCCATTTCACTTCTGCGTAAGGGTAAACAAATTGCATTCTGAAAGACCTTAAAACACAGTTTCTGGAATGTTTTAAAACTGCTAAAAGGCTCCATTGTAAAACTCTCAAGTATGCTCACACGCCTCTTTTATCCAGATGATAATGAGGAAAAGCGCCCATTTCTAAAGCATTTCTAGCTGTGGAAGAAGGAAAAAAAAAAAAAAAAAGAAAAATAATGTAGTATTCTTATTCTAGCATTTGTCTTCTCCCTACATACATTTCTTTCTCCATCTTTTTTAATACATTGACAATTTAAACTATTTTGCATCAAACTAGAAGCAGTTCTGGTTTAGTTATACACAGCCGGACTCTCTGGTGCAATGGCTAGATAATAACAACCACCAAGTGTTGCCACTTTTAAGAACATACAAGAAAGCCCACACAACTCTACATCCCACCTCAGAAAGAGATGTTCTGAGTAGGTGAATATGACGTCACAAGATGGAGTGTGCTAATGAATCTGGATTCTGAATTTTTGCTGAACACATATCTAACCATAAACAGATGGACTCAAGTGAAATAAAATTAACCACAACACATAAGTACAAATGCTAAGGAATGCAACAAAAGAAATTCTTCCTTTTAGGGGTAATGTATAAACAGCCTTACCAAAAATTATTAAATTTATGCTATAAAATGCATAATGAAGTCAGCATAAAAATTTGTTTAGGTGCTCAAACAAATAACCAAATAAGGTTGGGTTCCAACCCATAAAAGGAAAATTTAGCAAGGATTTTTAATCTCTGTCTAAGCAAATTATTGCATCATACATCATAGGAGACATGGTATTCTGGAAATACACTATTGCTATTTGCACATCCTAGGTTTTTATGTACTTAAACGGCAGCAACACACCATGGATAGCGTGAAGTTTTAGTTCTACGTGTGCCTCTAAGAGCATCAATACTATTTAGGTATATGTAAGGGCCTTAGAAATGGAAAGCGTGACTTCAGAACATTATGGTTCCTTCCAACATATGAAGTAAGGACTCTTTCTGGTGGAAACCTGTGGATACTGTCAGAGGCCTGAGCAGAGAAAGCTCAGGCATACTTGCTGCAGTTTGGGACAGAGAGCAAACTCTCTGTTCTGGTTCTGCTGAGAATTGTGAGAATGGCAAAGTATAAGAATGTAAACACACTTGCACCAGGTCATTTCCATAAAGCGGTTGGAATTCAGTTGTTATTCCTGATTAAGCAGTAGCTTTAAGGGGGTGTTAATATTCTTAAGCAACAATATGATACTTGAGTCTGTGTATTATAAAAGACGTGGGATTTTGAATAAAGTCAGTTGGAGTAAGATGAAGCTGAATGAGTGTTTCGGACTTTTGTATGCCACTGCCCCTTCCGTCCCCGGGGAGAACAGTGACAGAAACCAAGATAAGGGAAAAGCGAAGACTCAGGCACACCTGGCCCTGTTTCCCCACAGTACCTCATCTTAACACAAAAGTAAAGCTTACATGTATTCCTTACTGAGATATCAATACATATGGGTGAGAAACCAGCTCAGCTGAGTAGCTGAAACATACTCAGGGTTTTCCCCTCCAAAACACTTCTGAAAGTCACCCACAAATAGCACAGTCTGCCTCTTGAACTCATGAACCATTTTCATCATTGCGGAACTATTACAATAGCAAACATCCCATTGCACACATAGTGCTGGATTTTGACTGACTGTCAAAAAAATCCTACAACAATTTATCATCCAACTATTTGTTACATGTAGTATGCACCTCTGAGTTACACATTTTTAAGTGTTTCAGTCCAAAAGGGATTACCCACCTACAGGAACATTACATACAGCATCTGCCTTACTATTTGATTTTCACATTAACCTCAAATCCCTTGGGGTGCAAGACTGATGCAGTACTACATAAACTGAGAAGACTCTTCTCCTCCAGAGAAGACTTAACATCTGGTTCAATTACAGAGAATATGATAAGCACAAAAAATAGCGCAATTACCAAAAACTCACTCACAGACTATTAGATCCCTCAGAGAGGAAAAAAAAAAGCTTCTCTACTTTGACATTTGAAAGCTTGAACTAAGAAACAAGTGCCTTCATAGAATAACTCATTTATTTTTAATTTCACTCTGTGGAGGCAGACAATTACAGGGGACTCAGGCAAGGGAAGAGGATATATCAATGGAAATGCACCTTTAAAAAAAAAAAAAAAATAGATATATCATTACAGAAATTACAGATTTACTTTGAGCCTGAAGATTTCCTCACTGGCTCTAAAGGACACTTTACTAAACACCAATATATAACTGAATACTGCACTAACAAAACATTATATGATAATCAGCATAACCACTTCCAGTTGTTTAATGAATTTTAGGAAACAATCTTATTTAGACATAAGCACTTCTTCGCACTCAGGAATAGATATACCCAGGGAATAAAGGTAGTGAAGAAGTACTGAGCTTAGACACCTTTCAGGAGAAGCTTAAAAATAACCACTGTTTGATTCCTCTTTGTTCTTGGAATAAAAGCTTCTGTATAGCGTTTGTAAACGGTGTTGTGTAAAACACATAATTCACTTCTTTTTTTGTGTCCTTCTAACACAGATAATTCTCAGGACTCTAAGCTCTGACCAACTACTCTGATCAAAAAAGACAATAACAAATGAATCAAAACTCACTGAGCAATTAAATTCATTCCTTTATCAAAATAAAATTAAGGATAACTTTTTAAAGAACAGTGTCACTGGGTATAACACCATATGTTCATTATAAATCAGTTGCAAAACCACAGTATGTTCATTTACCAAATTTCTGTTCTGGTACTATCAGAAGTATATGAACACAGACATTCTCATGAAACTTCCTCCCCAATAGTTGGAAGAGTCATGAAAACTATAAACTTTGAAACCTTTTCCTTTTTTCTGACTATAGCACAAGACCGTCAAAGTGAAATCGTAGCACTATGGCAGCCAAATCTGAAGTCAAGTGCTCAAGCAAAACCCATTCTGGCGCAGTGACTGGGTGAGGATATTAGAGATGAAAACCAAAATATTTCCCCTAAGGATGTGCTTGACATAAGGCAGCCTGATCTATGGAAAAGGTATAAAACCCAAGCATCACACTATCTCATCTCTACACCCTTATGTTTAAGCTCTGAACACTGCCTGTGTGGCTCTCCTTTCCAGTATCTCTTCAGTGTTAGACTAAAAAACAAAAAAGGCTCAATATCTGAACTGAGATCTGTGTATAAGTACCACACAGATTGAACAGGTACAATACAGCCCTTAAGTGGCTGTGAAGCTCCCATCACCATAAAACGAAAGTATCACATGCAGCAATTTGGATCCACCATGAATATTCCCTAAAGATAGCAGGAGCAGGGATTGCAAGGCCCAAAAATGTCAGGCGATAGTATTGAAGCTCCAGGCTACATGTTTCCTGTCTGAATCCTTCTCTGGGATTCTGTGCCTCTAGGTGGGCAGGCTTTGGGGTGGGCCACAGCTGCCCTGCACAAGGGGGAACCCACGTCTCCATGCCATCCACAGGCAGTTCCCATCAGTCCTGCACCCCTGCTGGGCAGCCTCTGCCTGCCAAAATTGCTCCCCATTGGAAAGGCACTGATGATGAAGCCAAGATTGGTCAGTAAAATATAGAGAACTACTATTTGCTAGCAAGAGAAAGTGGTAAAGGCTCTGAATCTAGAATCTTTCAAAAATAAAGAAAAAATAAAAATACATTGAGATATAATTACTGCCTTTTATTTTTACTCAATTTTTATGTACTTTTAAAACATTCAAAAAAATATGAATCTGAATTGTTTTCCATATCCTTGGCTTGAAGCCATGTAATAGAGACTTTAGGACATGATGAATTTCTTCACATGCTCAGATTTCCTGTGCCACTTATTTGTTATGCCACAGCAAATAAGTGTTCATTGCGCTGACATTTACATTAGTAGAAATAATTAGCCCAGCACATCAAAAAAAGGGCAGCACTTGATTTAGTCTGTGACATCTGAATGACTCAAGGTTATTCCATTTTCAAAACACTTATATCAGACTTTGTGCTTGTAGATTCTAGACGATCATGGACAACCCAGTAGCATCATGCCATCAATTCCAAATCAAAGCTGTTAATAATGTTATTTAGAAAATGCCAAGCTCCCCAAGCATTTCATTACAGAGACTTTTATAGACAGGTATAAAAAGCTGTTATTGCTGCACTATATATTTCAGTCACAAAACTGCAGCAAAAAAGATTAAGTTAAAACATGAGCATGGAACTCCATAGGAGTTTGGACTCCATATCTGTTGAATGTGAAACATCATGAATTGCCAAAGGTGACCTACAAAGTCTGGCAGTGAACCTTGGCTTTCCAAATGACATAATTTGAACTGAAAGTAGGACAGGAGTCTAGATTTAAGGGATAATAAAAAAACTAAAATAATAAAAAAAAATATTTCTCAGACCATGCAACTCTCATCTCTTTCTACCTGCTGACGTAAACTGCTGTTAGATTTGCTCAATAACTAAAACACCTAAACCCATCTTTTCTGGGTTTATTTTCACTCATCTCATTTCCAATTCAGGGAAAAGAAACCAAACTCAAGTAACATGAGTGTCTATGACAAACCTAAATGAACACATGCTGATCATGTGCTGCTTCTCCGGGTCTTCTTTTTCAGCCTGAGACTACTTTGACTGCACAACAGGGTCAGCTGGCTGAAGAGCCTGCATCCACATTTGACTATTCATTTTCAGGAAGTTTAAAAGTCATACCTGAAACTGTGTTAATGCTGCATTTTTTAATAACTACCTTTTTCCGAAATTATTTTTAACATCAAAAGACCTGAAAGGGGTTTGAAGAGACTTAGCAGGATTTTTGCCAGTATTGGCTGGTTTTGAACCAAAAAAGATCTGTAAAACCATTCTGATGAACAACATAAATAATGGCTTCGAGTGACTCCTGGAAGAGTTGATTATATGCTAGGTGTCTGGGGTGTTTAACTATATGCCACATGGATACAGAAAATTTTAAAGATGTTCTTTTGTTTAAACAGCCTTCTCCTTAAAAAAAAAAACCAAAACAAAACCGAAAACCAACAAAACCCTAAATCCTCAAAATCAAAACATGGAAAGAACCAGATTGTTACTAACTTTGTAATTTCTAAAAGGCTGAATAATAAAGGTATGATAGTGTTTTTTGTTAATAGACTTTTCATATACATATTTTTTCTAAAGTTTATAAAAAAGTCTTTAGATTTTTACTATGCTAATTTTTGTATTGGCTACAGGACTAACTTAACACAAAAAATGCTTTTGCAGGATTCAAGTGTCAGGTGTTTTAAGCTGGAATACATTTCCTGCTTTATCTCTTCAGTGGTGATTAAAAATCTTATTTCCTTATGATAACTTCTAAAGGAATTTGCCTTTCCATTTCTCTTACTAGAAGCACATTTTCTCTTAGGAAACAGATTTTATAAACAGTCAAGAATGTTCACTACAGTTAGGTTATCCCTCATGAGTAAAATTCAACTTATGTGTTGCTTCACGAGGTAACAAGAATAATATCAAATGCATTTTCTACTTTTTTTCCTCCTCTGGTGCACCGCTTACTTATAAAACTACGAGTTGCTCCGTAACTGCAACATTGTTCACATGCCTGTGGTACAACTGGTAACAGCTTTGCAGCAAACCTGAAAGCACTGATGCAGCAGACACAGTAATACTAGAAAGAAGATACCTACCAACTAGTGTTGCTTTTTTTAAATAACCCAATCTGATCAATATTTTCAATAGAGATGGCTATTGTTTTGGCTTTTCCACATTCTATTATAGTAGAAACATCATAAGAGAAAGGTCAGATGCAGAAACTAACTTTAGCCAAATTTGCTACCTGGAATGTTTTAGCACAACTTAAAAATTTGATACAAAAAATGATTTTCTGTAAAAATGAGATAGCATATTCTATACTTTTGATTACAATATAAGGTGGAACTTAATTTGACACCTCCAAGTATTTGTAGAAGCTAATAGTATTCTAGGAGTCATTTTTTAATTGTTGAAAAAGAAAAGTACTAGATTTTTTAACAATTATTTTAATGAGATTTAAATTATAATCTCTACAATTACATCACTATACAATGAAACAGCTCAGCATACAGGTGAAATACAGTGACTTTTTATTTTATGCAGTTGTCTGCACATTTTTAGAAATAGTAGAGGGAAAATTTGTTTGAATAGTATTTTTGAAGTTTCTTGCTGGTCTATGCCACAACAAAATTCGGGTTCCATAGGCACCTATTTGCAGAATACTCAAGCTTTTGGCATTATTACCCAATTTTGTAATTTGCAGTTTATGTTACACTGGATTTAAGGAAAAAAGCCCCAATGTTTAGTTAACTAAAGTAATGAACCCATGTTGGAAAAGAATTATCATCTTTCACTTTAAAGAAAATCTTAAACTAATCTTGCCAAATGAGAGAAAAAAAACTCTTATCAGCAGGCTTTTGATGTTGCAGCATATGCGTTATTACTCGATCTCTCAGAATTCTTTTCTTATGTTGGCACTGGATAGTAATTTGCATTGTCTAAGAGATTTTCAAACAAAGTCCACAGGCTGCTGCAGAGAACAAGCTGATTAAACATGAGTGACAGGTTTACATTCTTGTTCAGTCATCTTAACACAAAGCTGATAAGGAGACCTCTTGCAAGGTCTTTGGAAGCATGACAATTTCTGTGCTTTGCATGAACTCAGTGCAGATTTACTGAGACCAAAGACAGTCTTCCTAGTGCTTCCAGTACAATGAAGTTTGCACCGCAAAGAACTAAAACTTTTGGTGGCTGTACATGTTCACAGATGATCATGGAAGTCTTAGACGGGTCCGCTTGAAACAGTTCCTAAGCTCTGAGCTAGACATTGTTTCACTTCCCCATGTAAAGTCAGATTGCATGTATACTGCATTTTTTTTCCAATCTGCACCATACCCCTTTTTACTACTATTAATAGTTCTTAATTTTTTGGGATTTTCACTTTATTTTTTGTTTAGGTCTAATCATGCTTTCTCAGCATGACTTAGCTCCATGCTTGTATCATACTCAGTCCCCCAATCATTACCTTCCTTGTAACAGTTTTTAAGTCGAGCTATTTCCAAGCCTATTTCTTTTTTATAGGTAACTCTCTAAAAATTAAGTAAATTGAGGGAGATTTTACAAAATAGCACTGTTTAATATACTCCTTTCATGAGAGAAAATGCTTTTCACTCTTACTTCTAGCAATGGAACAATAACAAAATGATATATGAAATATCTTAACATATTAAACCAGATTAGATTTGGCTCACCTATAAATGAATCCAGTTAATTGCAAGACCAGGTAAATTAATAACACCAAAATAAATGGACTACTACAGAAAATTTAAAGGATTTTTTTTGTGTGAAGTTCAACAACCAGTTGCAGAATCATAAAAATCTATCTGGAAGTTCTCTGGAGGTATTACCTTAACCCACCTCAAATCTGGACTGAGTATGCCTAAATCACATCTGCCCTTGCCGATTTCCAATAGCAGAGATTGCACAAGCACGGAAGGCAATTTCCTTCAATACTTCATTATTCTCGCAATTAGGAAATTTCCCCTTTCATCTAACCTGCGTTACTTGCCATAATTTAAGCCTTTCATTTCTTTGTTCTTTTCACCAGGGACAGGAATAACATATTTCATTTCCAGCAGCTCCATTTTCATGGACATGAAAATTATTTTCTCTCCTAGATTAAATGTTCTAATTTTTTCAACTTCTTCTTAGCTCTTGTTGCTGACCCTGAAATATATGAAACTTTGAGAACAGCATTACTTTGTTAGTAATTGGATAAGGCTAAGAATAGCAAGTATAAAATGCTTATTAAAAACCCCCAAACAAACCAACAAGAAACATGATCACTAAATGGGCAAAGAACTAAGACAAGTACCAGGAAGCTACATTTCCTAAAAATAAGCAAGATTAACATGCTTTTTTCCTGTTTGAGAATAAAACAGCCTTGCATACCCATGTTGTGCTCCATGAATACTTCATACTTCCAATCCAACCTAACACTATTTTATGAAGCAGCAGTGAATTCTCCTAATTAAAGTGGACAAATGACTGAAATGTTTATAAATAATTAAGGCAGTCAAGATTAAATTATGTTATAAACCTAAAAAGACACTGAAGTTCAACAGGATTCATATACTTAAAATTACCAAACAATTATAATCAAACACGTCTTGTACTTCTGTTTGTGCCTGAATCAATGCTGAGTTTTCCCTCAGCAGTGAGAGCACATTTAAAGAATTCACATATGAAAAGAAATTCATCCCCATGTGGGAAAATAAGAACAAGAGTGGAAGAATAGAACACTGATGAGAGGTTCAAATTCAAACAATGACCTCTTTTTTTTTCTCTGAACCAAAAATTTTGATATTGGACAAACTGATGATCTCCTCTATCTAAAGCCATTTAAGATGACCTTTCCATTTTATGCCAATAGTTTTCAATTACAAAACCAATCACAGTATATTTCACTAAAAGGAGTACTGTGATTAGTTAAATCTAATTTTATCAACAGACAGAATGTGAAAAGCATATTAAAGTAAGGTGAGCAGCTTTGATTGATACACTGAGTTCTAATTTCTAACTCCTCATCTCCCACTCTTTTGGTAGGAAATGAAGGTTACACATCAGTGAGCAGGGTAAGCTACTGTAACTCCAAAGTAGTTTCAAAGACTTGACCTTCAATTTTTCTCACACTTTCTTTTCCCCCTGTACCATATAGACACCAAATTGATAGGTCTGGAGCTAAGAGCAAAGTTTTTAAACATAAAATCCTTTTTTAAAAAACCCTCAACAACAAAGTAAGATGAGCATTAAAATTAATTATCATAATTCTTTCGGAAGAACAATCTGTATATGCCTTCGCTATGGACTCTTTTTATAGATTTAGAAAAAGTCTTCCTTAAAATGCAAAATAATTCTTTCCCGATGTGAGTTCACTTCCTGCGTTAATTAAGATGTCCAGTTTGCTAAGAACTAGAACCTATCCCCTATCCAAAGCTAGGTATTTAAATTTGTGTTTACATAAATTGAGTCATCCTAATTTTCATCAGTACACACAACTCCTACAGATATTACTGTCTAAGTTTGAAATGCTAATGTTAGTTACTATATCAAAACATCTTGTACTTCAGACCATCCTGTGGCATTGCACCGAGGAATTCATGCAAACTCTGTGCTCAAGAGCCATTAAACGCTGCAAAAAACCCATGGCAGCCAGAGAAATGTTACTACACTCTCCCCCTTGCTAACAGATGCAGCAAGGTGTGACAGACCCTTTGGATGACCCCTGTCTGAGGGCCGGTTTCCAGCAAACTCCAGGCAGGGGACCCTCCCGCAGCCTCCTGCTGGGTACCAGTTAACCCCTGCCCTGCAGAAGCTTTCATCCCAGCAGGCTCAGGTCTGCCTGCAGGCTGCCATTCACCAGGCCTGGCTGAGAACTTAGGAGAGTCTCCCTTCTGTCTTTGCAAAGTCTCTATGCATAAACATTAAACACTTCTATTCCCTTCATACTACCTTGGCTGAACTCAGTGTCCTTATGTTCCCCAGCAGAGCTGATATCCAGCTATGCGTTAGTGGCTCCAAGGCAAACTTCAGGGCTCCCAAAAAGACCAATTCTCTCTATGAGGAGGGCCATTATTACCATGTAGACACAGAGGAAAAATTATATTATCACAGCTACCATCATGAAGTAGCTGTTCTTTAAAAACTGGCTTTTTACTGATGACTGTTACAATTACAAGGATTAATATTATTAGTCCCCCTTTTCTCTTAGCTGGGTATTTCAATACTCAAAAAAATCTGAACTTAAAAATTTCTCAGATCTGGGGAGGAGTCAAAAGGGAAACACATTAAATTGTCAGTTTAATATATATTAGAATCTATGGAGACATTAAATTTCACTTTTCATCTATGAATATTAAACATTAATGAGGTTTCAGGTACAGAGATATCAAAATGAAACATCAGAGAGCTATGACTTAGCTCAGATACAGAGAAAGAAAGTTCACAAGGGAAGCTAATAAAGGTCAAAACCACAGAACTACCATAAACCAGAACATACAATAGAAGAAAAAGAGTAATTCAAGTAAACCTGATTTTAAAGGGGCTATTAAGAACTGTATACATATTTTCACAAGCAGAATTTTCATGTACAACACAAAGAAATGGAAAGTAATTACATAGTTCTATTCATGTATAATATTCAAACTGAGAGACAACAGGGATTATACAGAAAGGTTAAGTAATATGCCCTGATTGCATGACGACATACACAAAATACAAGAAAAGAAATATCTAAGAATAAACAGGAAAGCAAATGATCATAGGTCAACTAAGTGACAGCTTATTTTTTGTACATTTATAATTCATCTTTCTCCCTCTATCATTTATTCATACACACAACTCCTTTCTACAGGTATAAAAGCAGATATTCCTTTCCTCCATCCTGAATACAAAAATTTCTAGTTACAAAATAAAAAACAACCTGGGAAATAGTTTGTATTTAAAAGCATAGCATAGCATATTTGACAAAAATACAGTGAGGCAAAATTCAGCATTAGATATTCCATAGACAAAAACCAAAACTGAACGTCACAGATCTCTCTAACTTTACAGAGCAGCTAGAACTGTGCTTCCAGGTTGTATTCATGGATGTAATTCTGTAAAATCAGTTACAAGCATACGATGCCTAGCACAGCACATTCTGAAAATCTTCACTTCTAAATGTTCTATTATCACTCTGATAAGCAGTGTCTTGGCATACAGACCATACAATAAAATATGAACAGCTCAACAGTAATTTGCAAAATATCTCAGAATTATATTTAGAGATAGAAATATAATAAGGTCTTTTTATTAGACTACAGTATCTCCCACTGTATTTACAGTCACCAATATATGCACCTTCAAAAGATAGGTATCAGTATCTGTACCTTTGGATCTTAGATAAAGCCATTTGAAGAAGCCCATCACTTACGTGAAGTTGATCGGGTCACTGTGAACCACAGGTGAAACAAAACTCTGATAGAATTTTCCTCCAAGTAATCTTCTGAGCAGCAAAATCTCAGCCCCCAGAAACACCTGTGCAGTCATGTGCCTCCCTGAGTTTAGACTGGTGAAGCCTGTTAAACCTCTTTTTGCAGGTGAATTATCAAACCCAGTCAGGGTGAAGGAGAACGAATAAACTGAAATTGTGCTCTTAGCGGTGCTCAGCATGAACCATGCTAACAGAAGGAAAACAAAATTATTTAGTTCTGTTACTAAATTAAACACCATCACCCCTGCATTCATACTAACTGAAATCTACTGAACAGAAGATTTCTTTTTAAACAGAATTTCACAGTGCAAGCAAATCTTATTAAGCTTTTACCATGGTCAAACTGTCAGCAATATTATCAACAACAGTTGCAATTAAAGTTTTATTGTAGATACTTCACTAGGACAGTGTCTAACATCCCTCGTTAAGGATCACAAGCCTACAGTGCTCAGCAGCAACACCTAGCTTTTGCCCAGATGTGTTTACAATTAAAGCAAATGAGGAGAGAAATATAAGCAGAGACAATATTATTCAGCATGGAAAACTATGTTTTCAGTGCACTATGAACCCAGCTAGTGCTAAATTCAAGAATCCGTCATCACAAAAAAGGATTTCCTTTTTAATTAAGGAGTAGTTACGTTATTTCATAGAACTTTACCTTCTGCTCCTCTGAGGCAATGCAAAAGGAAGACCAGGGTTTAGACTGAGATGCATGGACCAATGAGAATTGGTATTTGAGGACCTAATGAAAGAGCTGGGGTAATCTCCAAACGACTTGCAGATTAAAATCAGTAAGAGAATGCTTAATGTTTTGTATCAGGGACAACAATGAGACATAGTCAAGGTAGTAGTCTTTTGCTTGTTCTTTGTCAGTTCTAAGGAGAAAGAAACAACAGGGATTGGGATGCTAATGCTTGAACAAATACTCAGCTCTATGGATCAATAGAAGAGGTTGCATGTCCCTGAAAGTATGGGGAAAAAACCTTAAGTTTTCAATTTGTCTCCAAACAAGACATCATACACTATCCTTAAATCAGAAATAACTCTTTAGCTTCCTGATTTTTCTTGTAATTGGTCTGATAGTCTTTTAAGACACAATTTGCTTCATACAAATCATTAAGCATGCCTCTTGGGTTTATACAGTCAACCAGACCCATGGATTCCTGCCTCCCCAGTACCTCTTCATCTCACTCATATGGACATGGCCTTGATGACAAAGGCGATGACACCAAACTACACTGTCAGTAAAGGCCTCTTGTCACTCTGCTCTTCCTGGAGAATATGCACGTTATACAACCCTTTGTAAGGTCTGTATTTCACTGATTGCCTGTATCAAGCCCATACTATACATGCAAACCCAACAGCAAGTGCATCACTTGGGCACTGCAACATCCTTCCCGTGACATGTCCTGACTTGGAGAAGTCCTCCATCAGAGACCTTTTTGGAATGTAAACATACACCAGCCCTGTGCCCACAGTTTCATTTGCATAAGCTGCTCTGTATTCACTACCATTCATTACTGATTAACGCAGTACTTGTCATTGCTCAGGTATTCATCTGTCAGATGGTGTGTGTTTAGTACCACACATAAATAATTTAAGAACAGTTTTCTTTTAATGTTTCTGCCACCCAATTCCAGTTCAACACACAATTCTCACTAAGAGTGAGAATAGTTCTCCCTAACCTGACCTGAAGAGGAATTAAGAGCTTTAGGAGAAGTTATAACTTAGTCCTTCACATACCAAAGGGGGCAAAACCCTCTGCAGTTATTGCTAACAATTTCTTCTGAGATGAAAAATAATCTCCAGCATCAGTCTCTGTATCAAGTGCAACTTAAGCAATTCCTTCAATAAGAAATTCAAATAAAGCAGTTCATTCAACTCAAGACTCATTCAATTTCTGCAGCAACTGGCTATAACTTGTTTTTCATCCAATTATGTTTTCTACATGTCTTTAAAGGATGGGATCACCCTTTGATCAATCACTAGGTTCCCGTACTTAATGCACATGTGGAAAGGAAAAACTCACTGCAGAAAAATCTTTTGGAAGAATTTAATCTGAATTTTTATTTACATCTAGCTTTTATCTTTGTCAATGAATTTATATTATCTGAAAAACTGTGCTTCTCAAAACAGAAATCAGACAACCATATGATCACTATGAATGCTATTTTGAAATATTTTTCACAAACACCGTATCTTAGTTACTAAGGTGGCAAATAATCACATTACAGTCATCTTTAAATGTTTCACAGTTGTTAAAATGAATTGATATATTAGGAAAATGCACTATGTAAGGTACTTTTAATACTGCCACATCTTCCCCTGTGGAGTCTTGTCAGGGAGACCCAGACCACACCTGAGTGACCGCTGTGGCCAAACCAGGCCCATCCATGGGCCTGGGGCCAGTCTCCAACCCACAGGCAGCCTCCTCATCCCTGTGCTCCTGCCTGGCCATGCAGGCTGTATCTCTCTCTCTCCTCACCCTGGCTCTGGCTCTCCTCACCAGGCCAGATCCTGACCCTCACACCTGTGTGCTGGTGGCCTGGCTTGGCCGTGACACCAGGACCCCAAAGAGTGGCCTGGGTCAACACCTGGGCACTTGCCGCTCCTGGCCAGTCCCACACCAACAACAGCACTCACTTTCCCAAGTTCAAAAAGCCTGACAATACCTTTAAAAATACGTAACTCACCAGAAACCTGGAGGTACGTTATCCACAGAAATACAAATCACAAAGTGGGTAGTTATATAATGGTATTTAATACTTAGCATAATAACGACTGAATGAATGCATTGTTACATAATGTGAGGTAGGTAAAGTCAGCTGAAAGTTAACAGCTGCAGCCACCCAACCACCACCACAGGATAACGCTGGTGACTGGAAACTAAGGAAGGTCACAATTTCTCTCCAGAAAGCTGCTCTTGAGGCCCAGGAGCCATCCATCCACATGGGGTCTGTGGGATAAACCCAACCCCCAGCAGGGCCCAGAGCAGACCATCTGCTCAAGGGGCTTGTTCAACCTTGCCTCAGGAATGCACTAAGCCTGGGCTGAATTAAATCAGGGGAACAACAGATGGAGGTCAATTTTCCATGGCTTGTGAGGCACCTGAGTTTACAGTGACCCAGAGGGTTCCTCAAAGCACCTCTGGTGAAACCACATAGGCAGCTGACCTCTGGACTCAAAACGAGTGATTTACAAGAGAAACACCAAACTTGAGCCTTAATATCCTCATAAATTAATGTAACTGAAAAGAAATGCCATAAACAGCAGTCTTTCTTTGAGGAAACTACAAGGCTACACTCAAGCAGTACTACGTACTAAAAAGCAAAAGAAAGACCAGACATGACAGAATACGCTTGCCATAGCACATCTCAGTCGTAAAAAGGTGGGGGGAAAGGTAAAAAAAAAAAAAAAATAAGGCAAGGGAAAATCATGAAGAAAAATCATTTGCAGCCCATATAAGTCTGAAAATCAGTACCAAAAAAACCTCTGTCATCTATCAGAAAGTCCAGATAACAGAGGTATCAATAAATGAGGCACTACATGAAAGCACTGATAAATTACATAATTTGTTTGCTTTTAAAAGGGTATTAATCTGACAGAGTGGATTGCAGATAATGATCGGTGACAGGCTACACCTGCAGTAACACTTTTAAAAGTGCTCTGGAGTACTTTTGGGCGAAGGAACATGGCCTTTTATAACAGAGAACCATTAGAACAATCCCTGTCATGCTTTTGTCCCTTACCAGCTAGCCCACATACATTTCTGCAGCAATTATATCTTAATTATCAATTCACATCCAGTGTTTTCCATCCAGATGTCTTGTTTTGGAAATCAGGAGGTGCACAGTTAGGATGCTGGCCACTCTGTGACAGCTGGTCACAATTCATGGAAGTGTCAATAACTTGGGGTATTACATGCAATAAAAGCACTGCTTGGACAAAGTGTTAATGCAAACCAGTCAAACATCAGCTGTCAAAGTGCATCATCCAATTACTCTGTTCCAATATTTACATGTAGGAAAAAACTAATAAAATAGAAAAATAGAAAGTTGTTTAATTTCTGCAAAAAATAGTGGACTGACTTAATGAAAAAAAATTATAAATACATTAGTTGTAACTCTCCTAAATTTCATTCTTAATCTTAGTACTATCAAACTCTCAAAATGCCTGCTGAGAAGACTAAAGGTATTATTGTAGTATATAGCAGAGCACTGAACAGCACACAAACAAATTTTCATTACTGTAGTTACTTCAAAAGGTTTGACTCATCAGTTGGTATATTTCAATTCTGGTACAGTAAATACACGTAAGAGACACAGCAATATTATCTTAAATGGTAAAAAGAATTAAATCTATGAAACAGTCTTCACAGACATAGGAATAAAGCCCACATTGTCTATCACTTATACGTAACTACATAGCTTGGATGCTTATTTATTGTAAGTAGAGAGAATTGAATTAAAGTGCCAAAGGTGTTTCCTATACCTTCCTCATACTTGCCATACCCAATACCAGAACTACAAATATGACAACAATCACAAATACTGAAGTACTACAGCTACTAAACAGTCAAAAATGTATGCAGACAGAATAAAATCTTCATGGTCTCTACCTGATTCTAAATACCACCTTATTGCTTTCTCACAGCTAAGAGTAATAGACACATCTGTATACACCTGTATTAAAGTTGTGACCTTAATTTGACATTACAGTTGCCTTTGGAAAAATGTGACCTATGTTTCAAGAACATACAACCCGCAAGTAGCTGTCACAGGTAAGGTGTTGATAGGTTATTGGAATGCTTGTCACCTTCTTAGATGGCTTACGCAAGTGTCAGCAGTGGTGAATGTCATCTCAACATAAGGACTTGACCCTTAACAGGAGGTTTTGCTAAAGAGCATCTCAAGTGACGCTGAGTAGTGCATGTTATAAGAATCAAGAAAAAATTGTTAAATAAAGTTTTTTTCTTGATTAACCACGATTACCAAAGAGGACCTGTACATGCAAGAAAAGACGTGATTTTTGAGGTCATCTGGTCTAAGGAAGTGAGGACAGAGGACAGACAGAAGACCTTGCTATGTGTTCTCAATTTTCCTGATGATCTAAAACTTTCCTATGCCCTGAGCCCCTGATCTTTTGCTGCAAAGCCCATGTTCCTTATTTTATTTTATAGAAAAATAAAGCCATCTGCTCTAAAAAAAGGTGGAAGTTTATTCCACTGAAAAAGTAAATGCATTTTTTTCTACAAAAGAAAATATATATTTGTTAATGTTTCAAATTTAATATAATACTTAAGCCAAATTCAGAAGATGTAGACGTTTATCTTAAAACAACTTCATAGCTGCAATGAGAAAGCCTAAGACTTCTTTTGGCAACAGTCGTACTAGAACACACGTACTGATGAGTCACATACTCTGGAACGTTTTTTCATGTTTCCTTTATGGCTCCTCTAAATAGCAAATTTCTGTCAAGTTTCATAGCAAAACTCTCACAAAAACTTCAACTGCACCCAAGGGATGAATGTTACATCTGTGATACCATCCGCATGCTTTCCTTATGCATTTGTTCCTATGACTTTTGACGCTATCCTTGTTCAACAAGCTGAAAAGGACTCTTTTGATCACAAATCTCTCTTGAAACTAATTTCTACTTGGTGAATACTGTGCTTTCTGAGACTGCAAATATTTTTAAAGTCAAATTGCAAGGGAAGGATTTTTTTTATTTTTAGAACAATTGTTGACTTTGTTTTTCCAGAACAGATACATAATTAAAAAGCAAAACTACGGAAAATTATGACCACAAACATAGGTATACCATTTAGGCAATATTATGAAATTTCAAATGCATCCAGAAAGAGAAATTCTGGTAGGCCAGAATGAAGCCTGATTGATAGCACCCAGAAGTCCATCTTTTTCCTTATATGCTGAGCATCTAATAAACTCACGTAACACTGTTTGCTATCTTACACTGCAGAAAAGTACCCTACTCAAGGAACGTGACTAATCCAGAATGTGGAGCCCACAGAACAACAAAGCCACTGACTCCATCTGTTCCCTAGAGCAGTACATTTTCTTTGCACAGATGGGATGATTGGGACTAAGGAAAGAGTTGAATTTCCAACTGAACTCATGGAAACAGATTCCTTTTAAAAGAAGAGGATGTTTTCTACTGACACCATATGCCATGTATTGATGTCGTATTTTGAAAAATAACGGGGAAAGTGTCTTCTCTGCCCAATCCAAATACTCAGCTTGTGTACTCAGTAAGTGTATTTTTAAAGTATCTTTCTCCAAGTGCTTTTAAAATTGGCTCTTGCTATAAGGTTCCTCTGCTGTGCTTACATTGTTTGCTATCTGTTGTATCCATGAATGAGTTAAGTTGATGCCTGAGTGCTATCAAATGCTGAGGGAATGTCTGGATGAGTGACAGTGGGGCAGAGATACATGGGAGACCCAAGCCATGTATTTCAGACATTTCAAACGTGCCAGTCAGATTGTTTAAAGGAAAGATGTTGACTCAAAAGAGTCCCGAGCCTGCAAGAGTGGTCAGAAACTCCAAGTAGAAACAGCTAATGCTTCTCTCCTTAGGCTGAGGTTTCTGGAACAGTTCAGACCAACAGTCCTGTGATCACATGGTTTTAGGCCAGGCTTTAACATTTATGGACTCGCTCTGAATGATGAATTTCAAACTGCCATATATTATTGCTGCTTCCTTCACATAGCCTCTGGAGTCCTGGTCAAAGTTTGTTTTTCATCTCTTTTGTCCTTCCTCAAGTCAGGTTAAGTTTCACCTATAAGAGTACGTTTCTTTTACTTAAAATTGGGCAACATTACATCACATCATATTGTGGAATCCTCTCTTTCTGTTTGAATTAAATTAGAGTAACAAGAATTTATTTACAGTTACATTTCAGATGTGTCAAGAAAGTGAGTAAGTATTAGAGAGTGGATTTGGATTTGCTAACACTGCTTTGGGCTGTGACAATCATAATTATCGGATCTCATCCTCTCCACCTGCTCTTTCTCCAAACTGTCTTGAACACCTCTGAGTGTCTAAAGCTTACAGCAGGACAGGAGTCCTGTGCAGGTATCAGGACAACTAAACTTGTGCTCTCACTTTCCCAGGATCTGGTGAGACAAAGAGCAGAATTCAGAGAATGTGCACTGAAACATGAAAGTTATAACCAAAAGCTTTTTTTGACATGACTACTGTGTTTTTTTCTTAAAACATCTTTTTACTTTGAAAAAGTGTATTAATTATGTAGCAGACCTACATTACCCTGTTGCAACAAATTATTTCAGATCACTGCATAGATATATTAAACACACATATAATAGACCTATGTAGAATATATATAGTGTATATATAATATTTTTCAAGTTATGTCTGACCTTCGTTTACAGTGAATTACTTATTATAGAGCATCGCATTGCATCTTGGTAGATTTTGTTAAAGGGTTGCATATTTAACTGTAAACTGACAAAAATCTACACATGCTCAACGTTTATGGAACTATGAAATACACATTACAGTTCTGCAAGAATAGATGACACACCACTCACTGCATATTAAAACTGAAGCACGACAGCTTTCTTGTATTACTAAAAATCTTATACAAGTTGTGTCAATACAAATTGTGACAAGTACATGACCTTTCAAAGATCACAGAATGGTTTGGGTTGGAAAGGATTTAAACACCATCTCATTCCAACTTCCCTGCCATGGGCTAGGACACCTTCCACTAGACCAGGTTGTTCAAAGTCCCACCCAATCTGGCCTTCAATACTTCCAGGGATGAGGCAACCACAACTTCTCTGGGCAATGTGTTCCAGTGCCTCACCACCTTCACAAGTAGGAATTTCTTCCTAAAATCTTATCTAAACCTACCCTCTGTCACTGTAAAGTAATTACACCTTCTTGTCATTACAAGCCCTTGTAAAAAGTCTTGGAGTGGAAAGATAATAAAGTGGGAATATTGCTGATGCAAAGAATGTGTATTCTAGAATAGCAAGCAATCGTAAATCTCCTCGGGTATAACATGCATTAATTGCACTACCAGTTTCCATAGAGGTCCATATTGCATTTCTGTGTATTTGCTTTTGTCTAAACAGACAGGCTAAGTAACATATTCCTTCATTATGTCAGATTTTTAATTTTAATTTGATATAGCATCAACAGGACACAGCGAACTATTATTGCCAATATGGCAAAATCATGCAGTAGAATGCAGTTCACTGGACATGCTCAGGTCTCAGGACTGACATCTGGCAGGTTCTCAGCCACATCAGGACCCAGAAGCTAATTGTGTGACAGAAAGCGAAGGGACATCTTCAGCAATTCCCCATCTGTTCATGAGCATTATTAACTCCTGTAATAGAGTGATAAGAGTAGTGAGCAGATCATGTTCCAGAGTGGAGTCCAAATGTAATGAATGCTCCAGAAATCAAAGTGGAAATAAAAGGGAATTAAAAAAAAAGGATATGCCCTACACATGTTGACAGTACAGAAGAGAGAACATATGGAAATGTTATTTCCAATTGAAATTTTTCTGTCATAGACCTAGAAATTGTTATTCCTACGCCTGCCATCATCCTAAGGAATATTCCAACTGATGTGTGAAAATACATGACTATCCATGCAGACATGGTGATCATTTTTTCCTCCATTCAGTGCCCAAAATAATACAAAAGAAATTCCAGATTGCTCGAAATGAAAAAAAAAAAAATTTGTAACACAAAACACTTTGGGGTCGGGAGTGTCAAAATGAACCATTTTAACCTTTCAAAACCAATTTTGTTCAGCTCTGTTCTGATGCCGCACATCACACTGCTTACATTGCAATCTGAAACACAAAACTGAAATGTATTTAATCAAGGGGATTCTAGGCTTGAAATAGTCATTCAAAATATCTTAATTTAATTTATATGATTCCCAGACAAGACCTGGATGTCACGATCCTACCTGTGGTTGATTAAATTCCCATGGGCTTATACCTAAGAAGATAAATAAATAACAAGAGAAATACATGACGTCTGGCTGATAGAATTTGACCTGTCTGAAACAACCTCTAGTATATTTATACTGAAAACTTACCAGCTTCATACATCATAATACTGATACTATTATTTGCATGTCAATTAATGTAAATAATATGCACTTGCAGTTTTATTAAGAATCGTAGACAGAGCAAATACAAATGGTGAGTGAGTCATCAGTGCCAGGTCAGTAATTTTTTTTTTTTTAATAGTATCTGAGGAATTATAGGAGGAGATAAACTGTACTTGAGTTTTCTTGGTTTAGGTCTTTCCGTCATAATCGCTGTACCAAAAACTCAGTGATGCTGAGACTGAAGCATGTGATATAGAGTACCTCCATAATCCTTTAAAAGAGATTCCTGAAAGATAGAGAACTGAATAGGCTGTACAGCACATAGGTCAACCTTCCAATAATGAGTTCAGCTGGTTTAGAGGCTGCTGAGATTAAAGATTAGACAAGCTTTTTCCACAGACCTAAAATCATCAATATATACCATTTTCTTTATCAGAATTCTGCAGGTGCCTTATTTCCTTCTCTGGTAGCATTACTATACTCTCACAAGAAAATACTTCTAGTCTCAGCTGTCAAATTTCTGAATGATCCACACAATTCTATCTAATGCAGATTTTATGTAATGAAAATAAATAATGCCTTTCCATAATTATTGTAGTAGCTTTTCATTTAGCACTTTGGAGTATTTTGATTTAAAAATTTCATTTGTTTATCTCAAAGTGATTTTATGATCATAAAGATGTTTTTCATATTTCTATGTAAAAACTTTGTACTAAATTCAGGCTAGTCTGAAAAGTTACATTTGTGAGAATGAAAACAATGATAACTTCTAAATGTTTCAAGCCATCTATATTGAGAAAGAATTCCCTATATTAATATTAGAAGTTCATTATAGATTCTTTCTCTAGGTGTCTTTCCTGATCTTTTGAGCTCTGTCCAAGATAGTGGATAAGACACTAGTTTAAACCCTAATACTTAATTCCTATTAACATTAGCAGCAAGAAGCATCACTCTATTAAACCAAGAAAAAAAAAAGACAATAATTTGTAGGGATTACATACTAAATAAAACTCAGGACAGTGATACCATGAAGCTACTGAAAATAGATACTGGACTAGGTTTTCTCTGATATTTTCTGTCTCAAATAGTTCCTCAATTGTAAACCTTGTTGTTTACAGGGACTACTGGTGCAAGTCTTTAAATCTTTCAAAGTAAGACTCAATGCTAAAAATTTCTTGTGTTACAACATCAGCTTCTTACAATAAAATATACCTTTTGGATTATAATTAGAACTGCAATTACTTACTGCACTAGTGATAATTATAACTTCCAAGTACACTACTTGCAAGGTCTTATGAACAATAAGGTATTTATATCATGTTTTCTGCATAAATAACAAAATTACTTAAAATCAGTTATTAATGCCTTGATGAACAACTGAGAATTGGTATAAACAGTTCATCACGATAGACAACAAGAAGAAAATAGGATAACATTAGTATTACAAATGTTTTAGCATTTTTAGTGAAGTTGATACAACAGAATGCAAGGGCTGCCCTTGAAGCCTTCATTATTCTACCTACAAGAGAATGGTATGCTACAAGAATGGGACTTCTGGGCACTGTGGCAAGCCTAAAATTAAAAAAAAAAAAAAATTAAACCCACAAAATATGACAGAAATTACTTTGCCAAAGGCATCAATTTAACTGAGTTCTAAAAACTTAATTTCCTATATCCAAAGAAGCAAAATTTTCATGGGAGTTTTCAAGATACCCTGTCTCAAGTTATTAATTCGATTTTAATAACTGAGAGCTATTTATGATAAAAACCCTCTCTGCAAATTATAGTACCCATCTTGCATCAGAAGCCTGACTGCCAGCAGACATTCTCTGTCTGGGAATCTGTGACAGAGGAATCAAGAGCTTTCTACACTTAACAGTTTCACTGTATAGGAGTTTCAGTATGTTTCCTCCTAGCGTGGCCATTAACTCTGAACATCCATTTACTCAGGAACTAATGATAGGAAACTGGGTAAATGTCAGCAGCAGAGCAGCAACAGGGACTTATCCCATTTTCCTTTTTAAATGGTATGTTTCTTTGCAGAATGTAGTCAAAATGGACCACCAGGAGCAAAACAAGACCAATAAGGCCAGAAGACATTGTGACAAGTGACCAAATGTAAAGACTGAGGTATAGAGAGATAAGCCTGCTGTTATGGTGAAGTCTGACATTCACAAGCTGGATTTCAAGGTTTGAAACACAACATCTGTAGACCACAATCCAAAGCACTTCTGAAAAACAGAGCTTCAGCTTCTATTTAGTGTTCTTATTTCAATTTAACATAAGTAAAATTCTTAACAGCATAAAGTGTTTCTCAGCAGAATACTCCATTGCTAAGTCTGTGCTCTGCCTTGCTTTATTAACATGGAGACTTTAAAGAATGCAAGTAGTTCACAGCTGTGGACACAGATAAGAATACAGATATTGGACAAATAGCAGCACAGACTCCAGTGACAAAGTAACTTACTTGTGAAATGCCTATAAAGTCCATTAAACAGGTGACTCCTCAAAAAGGCTATCTTGAAAGGCACATCAGAAATATTTGCAATGAAAGCAGAAAAAAGAGACACAAGGCACTTGGTAGGTAAACTGTGTGCAACTATGCTCTGGTTGCACAGATATTAAATATCTGGTTGCACAAATATTAAGAGCAGAAGTGGTCCTCATGATTTTGATACCCGTTATAATGTTTTATTCTAGTGTTCATTCTAAATTAGAGAATTGCATTATCTTATCAAAGAAAAGGTATGTACTGCTGGATGAACGCTTCTATATAGGTGATTTTATCCTTCAGATTTACTTTTCACTGTTTTCATATTTACAGTTTGAAGGCTATACATAAAAAAATCAGTGATGCAGCTGCACTGTGATTGTGTATACATAAAAGTAACATAAAAAGGAGTTTCATCTCAGAGCTGCTTCTCTGTCTCCCACAGCCTGATCCCTCATAGCACAATCTGCATCTCTCAATAGTAATCTTGCTATTACTCATCCTATTTCCACTACCACAAAAACCTGTCTTGCAACCATCCTCCCCTGCTTCTGACATTGATTAGGAGAGGACTGACTGTATGTGTGGGGTTTATGTCTAAAAGTATAGTAACTGCTTTATCTTAATTATGTACACCTAGTGATCACTGATACAGAGAATTTTTTTTTAGTTATATAGCAAAGAAATGCCACCAAAATTACTTTCAAAGGCTTTTTGCTTTTTTACTTAATAGAAAACTGTGAATAGAAAGACACCCAGAGTCACCTGAAGGTGGATGAAATATTACTGCCACTTCTCAGATAGTCTTCTCTTCAAATTCAATAGTAGAGTAATAATAAAATAATTAAAGCTATCTGGAATGGATTTCACTTCAATGACCCTTTTATAGGCATTATTTTGCTTCACACTGCAACATAAAGGAAGTTTACCTGGGGAAGATATTTCCACCTAGCAATTCCCAGAGATTTCTGTAGCCTAGTTAGGCAAAGAAGACACTTAAAAAGTTTTTCTCAGGGACCTTTTAGCTCTTCATTCTGCATGGCATTGACTTTCTCTTTTCAAAGCCCAACAATTGCAACACTGTCACACATTGAGGACTTAAAAGAAAAGCCTTTTCTTTCCAAAGAAATGAACAAACCCTTGAAGAAAATGAAGAGCCCCACCTTTTTTCAGATCTACAGTGACTGAATCACAAATATCATACAATATGAGCTGTGACTTAACTCACAAAAAAAAAAAAAAAAAATTCTGAGTAGTCTGCCTTAAATAATCCTTATTTTACTCCTACACACTATATTCAAAATCTGGATAATCATATAGCTGGATAATAGCAGTCAGGAGCTAGACTACTAGACAGAGAAGTGGATTAATGTTTCTTGCTATGTTGTTACAGACTCAAACTGTTGTAATTCACTTGAGCTCTGTGTATAAAGACTTATATGTTTTGGCAGGTATGTGTGATTGCTTCCTTCTATCCCTAAAACGTTGAGCACATGACATTGCTGTATTTACTACATAAACATAAGTCTTCAGTAAAGACTCTGAGGCAACCTGCATAGACGCGAAGTGCTCTGCAGCTGAGGATCCCACCAAGGGAGGGAGGAGAGCTTTCCTGGCCAGCAAGACTTCAACACTAGAACAGAGAAATGTGCCCAACTCCCTATTCTTGAGTCAGCAGTGGGGAACCTGTGCCTCAGAGGTAGCTCTGACCCAGCATGGGTGCTGCCAGCAGGGACAATGCCTACCCTCACCTGGAGATAAGTCACCCCATGGAGTGTGAGCGACCAGGAGCAGGCAATTCCCATGTGCAGAACATAGATGGCCTACTCACTCCAGAGCTCGATCGGTGTCATTGCCCTCTGGGGAGGAGCTGTGGTGTGGTATCCACCCATGGGGAGCCAAGTAATCTCTACTTGCCAAAAAGGATGTAGTGCCCCAGCCAGAGCTCCCAAAAACACATGGTCATCCTAGTATCAGGCTGCAGGGAGTGCCGATTTCTTTCACTGGGTTGTAGCAGAGAGAGAGGTTGTGTCAGTGACCAAGTGGATGACCTGCTTAACCCGGTAGCAGAGCTACAGAATGAGTTAAAAAGGTTAAAGAGTATTAGAGAATCAGAAGCGGACGCAGACTACTGGAACCAAGCTCCAGCCTACCTGAGACAGGAGCAGCCACTAGAAATAATTCAAGCTCAAGGAGATCCTCTATCCATCCCCCAGCAGGGAAAAGGCAGCAGTTGTAAAGAAAGGAGCAAATGGAGGGTAGTCCATGCTCAGAGTGGCAAGTGCAATCCTTCACCCACCTCACTTCCCACAGATGCCTACACACAATAATTACAAGGCTTTGTATGTCGTGGCTGAGTAGGGAACTGCTGGTCAAACTGAAGGGAAAGAAGTAAACACTCAGGCAGAGCTCACATGCACAGGTGACCTGGAAATAGTATAGAGATGAAGTTTGGTTGTTTAGGGGTGAGGATGGCCAAGGAGAAGCTGGAATTGAACCTGGCAAGGGATGCAAAGAATGCCAAGAAGGGCTTCTATAGGTTTGTTAGCCAGAAAAGAAGGCCTAACCCCTCAATAAACAAAGATGGTAAACTGGTAACAGTGGATGATGAGAAGACTGAGGTAATCAAAAACTTTTTTGCGTCAGTCTTCAATGGCAACCGCTCGTCCCATACCTGTTTAGAGGATGACCAGCAGGAAGGGGCCTGGGGGAGCAAAGCGCTTTCCACTGTAAGTAAAGATCAGCTACATGACCACCTGAGGAACCTGAATGTACGTAAGTCTATGAGACCTGATGATATTCATCCCAGAGTCCTGAGGGAACTGACATAATTGCCAAGCCACAGTCCATGATGTGGGCATAAATTGTTAATAATTGAGGGTAAGGAGAAATATTTAATGGAGGAGCTTTCACTAACCCTTGAAATTCTCTTTCTGCAAAGTCCAAAACATTGGAAACAGTTATCTTGTTTAGACAGCACGTATTTGTGGAATCAGCAGCACAGAGTTTAAAAATATTGCCTACTTATCACACATGAGAGAAGAATTTCCTCGCTTTTATTTTTTTTTCTCAACTATATTCTGAAAGGTCTCAAGATAAGTTGCAATTACCAATTAATTTGATGTATAATATATTGCAATAAAGTCCCCTCCATTAAATCAACTGTTTATTGTCTGCATAGAAAAATCTTATGACTCTTAAAGATGACTATGTGCTTCTTAAGATACAAAGGTGAGTACTAAAATGAGGACAGCGGACTTGTCCAAACTAAGATGAAAGCGTTAGCTGAAGAATGAATGGCTCCACCACAAGCTAAGGAATGAAGTGACAGGCGATAATGAGGAGTATATTTGGTCACAGGAAGAGAAGGTTATACTATCTGGAGAGAAAAAAATATTTAGTATTTTTATGAGGTTTTAAACATCATTTTTCAAACTCAAAAACCCTAGGTTTTTGATTTCTTACCCAAAATGAACAAACTAATGCAAAATGGGTTTAATTTTTCATGAGCATTTAGTCTAAAAGTAACCATTCTTCATACGCTTATGTTCCAATCCAAAATAAAAACTATCTATGCATAACTTGTAAATTATAGTCTTTCACTGCTATAAATGTTTAAAAAATGTCACCATTTTATTGTCTAGAATGGCTGGCAGCAGGAAAGCAGTACAAGCTGGTATTTCAGACCCTGGCAAGTAAAAACTGAATTTGTACCTTCTTTGTTGATGAATTATTAGATGGTGTGGGAGAAGTCATGGAGATTTGATCCGGTAAGCTGCCACAGATATGCCTCACATTAGCCTTCACACTATGTATTACTTCACCAGCCTCATAGTACACATGGAAGATTTATTTTTTTAACAAATCTCAAAATTCTGAGGAAAATCATGCTCATTTGCATGCTATAATTAGAAATATTTCCCTGCGGAGTTTTGATTTTTAGTAATTCAAGGATTTACTAACTCAAAATTTTTGACAAGATCGAATTATTAAGAAAAAAAAAATTTAAAATCTCCAAAAGTCTTTAAAAGTGCAGAATAAAAAGCAGAGAAGCTCAGAATATCAATCAGCCTTGTGTGTGCAATTAAACACTGCTAACAATACAGTTGCAACTAAATTGTTTCAAAGTGAATTGATTTAACAGAAAAAAATGAAGATAAGGCATTATTTAAAATTATACGTTTGCTTAAAATTAGTCACACACATATTTCTAAAATCAAACAAACCCCTGAAACAAACACCTTTATACAGATATAGTATCAGGCAGCATCAAAACATACCAATGTTACAGATGCAACTCTTGTCTCAAACAGACCAGCTGCAAAAGTTCTTGATCTGTCTCCGGAAACTGTCAGCAGAAGCTGATGTTTCCTGAGGTAAAAAAACAAAATTGAAACTCTGTGAACTTGACTGAGAGAAGGCTAGTCAGTGACCCAATGGAATGCCGAAAAGGCTCTGATCACTAATCATGGTGACTTTATTTACACTGGTTATTTCATGGTGATAGATTAAATATCCCATTACCATTCTCTTGAGCTATACAATTTCCCAAAATAAATACATTGTAAAGTAAGTTAAAACTTTTTCCAAATAATGCCAAGGTCTGGCTACAGCGGTATTTGTTTCGCTTGCAGGACACTGAGAAAATCAAGACTAATCAGAGTAGAGAGATTAATTCCTGATGTGGAATTAGATTCACCTGTGCTCTGAATTCTTGCAAAAGGAAATAAAAGCCATGAATATTGGTTAAGTGAGATCATTAAAAATAAATAAAACAAAATGTGGTGGGGTTTTGCACCTGTCGTTTTCACTTCCAAGGACCTTACCCAGTCAAAAATGTAGCCTCTAAGCAATACAGGCTTACCACAGGGTTATCACAGATTCACAGAATGGTTAATTTTGGAAGGGACCTCTGGAGGTCATCTGGTCCAACCCCCTGCTCAAGAAGGGCCACCAAGAGCAGGGTGCCCAGGACGATGTTCAAATAGCTTTTCAATATCTCCAAAGGTAGGTACTTCACAGTCTCCCTGGGAAACCTGTAATTCATGCATTTCTCTTTCAAAAACACAATTTTTCTCATCCTTAGTATAATTTTTCCGTAAATTGTCTTCCAGCACCTGAGTTAATGCCCACTGATATACTGTCCCATCTTTTTTGATTTGGATTGTACAAATCTCTTTAATTTTATCTCTTAAAAAACCCCTATGACTTGTTAACAAATTAATTGTGCCAACTGTGAAATGTCTCCTTCACATTAAAAAAAAAATCTATCTCATTTTCAAAAGCTCATTTATAAAAATGTTTCAAGCTTTCAGGGCTCAAACATAATACAGAAAAGGAGAATCTGTCTAAACCTGTAAATTGCAAACCAAAGCACTATTACCTAATGTTGAAGTAATTGAAAATTAGAAGTTTAGCATAACTTATCTTTACAATAGATCTTATGCTACAATGCAAAAGGCATCAAATTTGGCCTAATTTTCTACACGTGCAAAATTAATATCTTCCAAAGATTTACAGGGAACGGATAGAAACAATGAAAATAAACCGTTCTTATCTCTTCTATGGAAAAGAAACTTCTATGGAAAAAAACCTTTTTCCCAAATAAGAAACAAGACTATACACTAAACATTCAAAGGTGATTGTGATGTCTTGGCATGAAACATTATTTAGAGTATTGTAACAAGTCAATAGTGCTAATTATCAACCATGGTTAAAGCCACCTCGTTATTAACTAGACTTTTATGAAAATATATTTAGTGGCTATCTTTTTGTACAATATGTCCCATTTGAAATGTACAAACCTTATTGAGAATGGCTTCAGATACACAACAAATAAAAACAACTTCACCACTTGAGCTTGCAGGAGGAGGTGACAATAGGGGAAGTGGCCCAATTCACACACACCTCTTCACAGCAAGGGAATGTGCAGTTTTGCTTCCAGGTGATGGCAGTGTGGGTTTACCAAGGTATTACTTACCTTCCCTCAGGTAAAAGTCATGGGAATGAGCATTCCCAAGTGAAGAAGAAAGCTGACCTCACTCACCCTCTGAATCCTGTATTTCAAGGAAAACTTATGGAACCATAGTCCCTAAGTTTGAAGTATGTAGATTAGACGTGAAATTGATTGTCAAAGCCTTCACCAGATTTAATGACATTGAATAATTATTATTGATGGACATGGAATTTTGCTAGAACGTATTGCTGTAATTAGGCAAGGAAAAGAGATGGTTGCCTCCTCTGGGAAATCATAAACACTGACAGATCTTATTTCCTATTTTAAACTACTTTGAGATTCCCATAGCATTAACATTCCCAATAATCAATTTCAAGTGTATATCTCTACTCGAAAATCAAACAATAGACATTTTAAGTCTATGAAATTAAAATTCATGATGAAAGAACTACACCCTGTAGCCATTATCTCTGCCATACAAATACATTTACAGCCTCATCTGCAATCAAATAAGCCATCAGTCAATAAGGTACCATCCATACATTTGAATATATACCTAGTATTAATGGTCCCTAACTGCTCCAGAGACAATGGCAGAACTGGCAGGATTGATGATAAATTTCATCAAGTAAAAGTAATTTCCCTTCTATCTTTTCCTTTCCATGTCTACTGTTGCCCTGCTTATGAGGCAACATTATTCTTGAACTTAAAACATGTTTTTTCATATTGTCTGGAATTCAAATGATCTTCAGTGCCTAAGGATTGTTTTCTGGATCAGATCTTGTAAGGGAGAAAAAGGAATTAACTCAGAATACCTTCCAAATGTAATCTCCAGCAATGCAGGTGAAATCAAGACTGCATGAAGTCATTTGCCTCATTTCCATACTAAATCCTGCTTCTACCGTCTTGTTTCCAAAATACCTCACCTAGCCCAGTGATCACCACCAGATCAAACTGTACAGATTCTCTTCCCACTCTTTTCTTCTCCTTGTTCTGGTGCCTTCCTTTTGTAAACCCAGTCCTAAATTCCTTCCCTCATATCCATCTCCTAATCTTATCAGATTTTGTATCCAATTTTCTCCCTTCCTTTTCCCATGCCACTTATGACACAGACTTGGTGTATCATATATTCAATTCTGAGCTTGCCTCAGCAGACACCGTATGTTTCCAACCTACTAGAGCCAGTCCACAGGATTCTGCTCTGCTATTCCACAGAATGGCCAAGGTTAATAATGCTAAGTGACAAGCAGCTCTAGTTACCTAGGAAGAACTGAAACATTGTCATTGGGAATGCAAAAAAGTGGTATTACTGAAAGTTTTAAAACTTTGGGCCTATGAAGCAGACAACAAGGATGGATTTGATAAAATCCCCTTCTCCACGTAATTCCAACTTTCTGCTTCAAAGTAGGACAGTAAGACTATTTAAAGTAAAATAATATGTATAAATAAGCAAAATACTGTTTTCTCTACTTGAGGTTTCTGAAAAAAGCATTTTGCCTGAAAAATCTCCAAATATTCAACCTGATGCAGATATTTTACATTAGGAATTCCAATCACTATGCCTTATGCTCAATAGTGTCATAAGCCACTTAAAATCAAAAATTCTATTGAGAAATACTGAACAAATCTAACAGACATTTTATCAGTTCTACTTACAGTAATTGAGTGCAAAATTCTACAGTGTATTAGAGTATAAACTGTTTGACTTAAATCATGGAAGTCCCTAAATTGTTCTATTACAATATTAATAGTCAAAACTGACAAAAGGAATCTTTTGTCAAAAATACTGAAAATCAAGTAGAGATTTAAAAGTACTTGGCACAAGAACTGCAATTATTTTAACAAAGCAGTGCATACTTATGCCATACAAATCACTTTCAATTATCATTATTTCACTTAACTAATTTGCTGGTTTTAATGACAGGGAAGATTACATAAGGGTTTTGGATTTTGTTTTTAATGTGGTATTTCAAAACTTGAAGTTTATATACAAATAATGCATAATTTTTCTTTAAAAAAACCTATTGCAGAATGCACTATTATACCTCCGCTTTTAGAGAAGGCTACAAATTTATGCATGTGTATATGTATATAAGTCTGTGTCTAGGAAAGTAGTTTACTACAGTCAGAATAGTCAGCATAGAGCTAGTCACTACAAAAGGCTGTCAAGAAAGCTGAGTTCTTTCCCTTTCACAGGCAGCTCACATCTGGCAGCAAGTAGCAGATATTCCCCAGATTTGTAACTGAAATTTTCTGAAACAGGGTCCTGAGCTTCCTTCTGAAAACTAAGCAGCATCGATTCTTTCCAAACACATTTGATGGAGTTGCTGTTTTATCCGATCGCTCACTGGTTACAATGCACACATGAGATAACAGAAAGCACAGGTTCAAAACCCCCTTAAATAAAGGGGTGTCTATTCAGATGCCAACTTCATCTCCACTTTCAGAAGACTGACACAGCCAGTTCGTGATAACAGACTCTGCACTCATCCTCATGCTCCTGTAGCACATCTCCCTTGTACCACAAGAAATCCCAAGGCTCCCCCTGGATCACATGGAGCATGTAGGAATTGCCATAGCTCCATGATTAGGTTATTCGTTTGGGAGGACGGAGGACTGAGTTCAAGACCCTGCTATTATGAACACTTAATTTAGAATACTGAAATGTTCACTGTTGTGGAATCTGAAAGGCTGCTTTCCCATCCCAAAGGGCTGCATTAATCCCTAGGTTACAGAGTTCTTCTCTCTGGCTTAAAGACATTTAAGTACTTAATTCTAAATATAACAGCTCCATCAAGAAAGTCCTCTGAAAGGACTAGTCAATTGTTTAACATGAAAATCTGAATGTAAAACCCTTGGAAAAATGGAAGAAGTGTGGCTCAAGTCTCCTAAAGTATTTTAAGCAAAAGCATTTTACATCATCTTTTCTGGAAGCTCATCAGCACATTTTAGGAGATCATCTGCATATCGCCATGGAAAAAGAGTCATGAGCATCCATACTGCATATCCACTGTTTTCACAAATAAGGCCACTGGTGCAAAGGTTCCTTGCAGTTCAACTCACTGGGCACATTTTGTAAGCCATGAAAATGCTGAGGAGCAGCAAATTACCAGCTTATACAGCTACAGAATTTGAAACTAAAAATCCAAAGGAGTTTTCTTCTCAGTATTTGACAGGTGAGGTATGAATACATTGACATTTAAATGCTTGATTTAGATGCCTGCAGGGACATTTAGGCACCAGCATCCCTCTTGCAAATTTGTCTCTTAAACACTTTAAGATTTACAGACAAACAATACTTGTAATAATGAATTTGAAGGGTTTACTAATAATGTCATCAACTAATCTGCCTAAATTATCTCAGTTCCTTCAGCTAACCTAAATAAAAATGTTGCTTTTAATTCTCAAAGAATCACAGAATCATAGAATGTTAAGGCGTTGGAATGTACCTTAAAGATCATCTAGTCCCAACCGTCCTGCCATGGGCTGGGACACCTCCCACTAGGCCAGGTTGCTCAGAGCCTTATCCAACCTGCCCTTGAACACTGCCTGGGCTGGCGCATCCACAGCCTTCCTGGGCACCCTGTTTTAGTGCCTTACCCACTCTCACAGTAAAGAATTTTTTCCCAATATCTAACCTAGATTTCCCCTCTTTCAATTTGTACCCATTACTCCTTGTCCTACCATTACAGCTCCTGATGAAGAGTCTCTCTCTGGCTTCCTTCAGATACTTGGAGGTTGCTATGAGGTTCTCCACCAAACCTTCTCTTCTCCAGGCTGAGTAGCCCCAACTCTCTCAGCCTGTCTTCATAGTGAAGGTGCTCCAGTCCTCTTATCAACTCTGTGGGCCTCCTCTGGACGTGCTCAAACAGCTCCATGTCCTTCTTATGATGGGGACCCCAGAGCTGGACACAGCACTCCAGGTGGGATCCCACAAGAGCAGAGCAGAGGGGCAGAATCCCCTCCTTCGACTTGTTGATCACATTGCTTTGGATGCAGCCCAGGATACAGTTGGCTATAAGGGCAACAAAAACCCAAAACTCCTAACTTAAAAATCTGGTGAAGGTCACTAAGAGCCATAAATGTTCCTGCTATATCATTCAGAAATTCACAGTACTTGAAATAAAGGGAGAAAATAATTTACTAAGTCTATCATGTCTCATACTGCTTGTGTACGATAAACATAAAAACAATTTTACAAAGTATAAGCAATAGCTTTTTTTGTCACAGGTAAGATTTACTACCTTTCATTTCAGCCTGGGGTTATAGAATACATAATGTAATAGCACACTATAAGCACACATGCTTTTTATGTAGAAAACAAAACAAACAAACAAACAAAACAAAAACCAAAACCGAACAAACAAAAGCCAACAAAACCCCCCCTCCAACCCCCAAAAACCCAAACTTCAAAGAAAATGAACCCTACAGAAGTCCCCATGCAAGATGTTCTGACAGAGTTCAGAACAATGTCTACTTGGGTGACAGGGCAAACTTTAAAGGTACTGATTCAGCAGCTTCTAGTCCTTATTGCTAATGCTCTTAATGCAAAGTTTTAGTAAAACTGCTTTATTAATGATCTCCCTTCTATTTTTCATAGGTTTTTAGGAACAAATAGGCTCACACTGCATTAAAGTGAAGTACTCTACTTTTCAGCCCAATATCAGTGGGTGGGTGGCTTTTCGGAATAAAAATTTAACTCTCAGTGTCTTGTCCCTACAAGAGCACTGCAGTAGTCACAAGCTGGGATTCAGTCACTCTGCTTCTCTAATAAGAAACTAGAAATAGCACTCATCTACAACATTTCCTAGTTAAACAATCCTAAGAAGCTAATGAGAAATTAAGAATGTGGTTTAACTAGTAAATTATTCTACTATTTCTCATATTACAAGTAAAGACTAACTTCACGAAATCTTCAGTTTGTATGCCATGCTTGAAACTCCAACTTCTTAGCAAAAAATAATCAAATCATTCTGGTGATGGGAAAGTCCTTTATAAATTTGTGAGACAGTTGACTGTTGAAAGCATTAAGAATAAGCTCTTTCTTGATGTCTTTCACTATTTCACTTCTGCAACACTTCATAGAATTAAAAAACCACTTCTTTTCATTTCTTCACTATGAGAATATATGTAACGTTCTCACTGCTGTAAGCATTTTCACAAGACATGTCAGGAACAGCTTAACTGTTCCTCTATTCATGTTCATGATTCATGTGACTGTTGGAAAACAGAGATACCACGAAAAGGCTTTAAAAATCCTGTACATCCTTTTTTATAGTGGATTTTATGTGAATCTTTGATTTGCATTATATGGTACATATGTTTTAAGCACGCAGGCTGGAACTTACGAACATAAAAGCAAACCACAAGGTGTAGGGATTTCAGCATAAGAACCTTACTCCCAATATTGGGCACTCACAGCAGGTCACTGAACAGGCATCTTTGGAGAGCAGCAAACTGACAAATAAATGGCAATTAGGATCGCTGTATGAGGCAACTATTAATAAATTATTAAAATGAAAAAAAACTGCCTATACTTGGTATATAATTACATTCTTATGTACTTGTTTATCACTTACTTATTATTCATATTTTTAAAGTAAATAACTATAAATGGAAAATAATCACATGGTGCAGAAGATACATCTTTTCTGTAGATTTAAGCACTCATGGAAAGCAGAGAACTTGCATGAAATTACTGTAAGAAATAATTAAAAGTATGATACCATTTAAAGAAATTGGACAGGACACAAAAAGGCATTTCACAACACTTAGGTTAATTAAATTGTAATATAGTTTCCCAAAGCAAGTGATTCTATTTTATTAAAACACCAAGAAAAGCAAGGAAGGAAAATGTGGTATATGTATATACCTACAAAGTAGTATTCCTCTGCTTGGGCTCCTAGGCTACATCTATACAGATTTGGGGGAAAAATAGGAACTAACTGCCCAGAACTCACAGAACTGAGCTTTTCCAGGTTTTGTGCTAGCTCACAGCTAGTCCACGGGACCAGTCTAGAGCTACTTCAGAGAGAGCTCTCTGGAGCACAGTAAACTGGGCACTGGGTGCTCAGCAACATCTACTGTGCTATCAACACTGATTGTTGATGTAAGCTTAGCCACCCATGGCCACCCACAAAGGCCAAAACAAAAACACGGCATTCATCAGCTTGCATTCAGCACTCTGCAAACACACCCCGAGTTTTCAGTTATTCTCAGCAGCAAAGTCATTCGCATCAGCGTAAACAATTGACAGAGTCAGCTCACATCGATCTGCAAAAGGTTACTGCGGTTTCTTTCAGCAGAGTTTGAGCTATCGGCTCCAAAGGCCGCCGTAGCTGCAGAAGTCAGCCAGCTGCCCCGGGCTTTCCCAGTGAGGGTGCCTCACCCCCAGACAGCCTTCCCTGGCTGAGATGCTGTGGCATGACACGGCCCATGAAAGAGACAGTGAACCCAAAGCAGACACAGCCACAAAGCGGTTCAGTCACTCCAGCACAGTGCTCAAGACTGCCTGGCAAGCTCAGTCAGCCTCCATAGTTCTGTGTTATCCAATTTATGGAGGTCTTCAAGGACAGCCATGAACACATTCACACTGCAAAACAGTATTATAGCACCTGAAATAAGAAGCTTACTTAAGTTTTAAACCCAGCATTCGCAACAATAAACTTTACTAGAATATAAAGAACAGAACACCCTATCCTTCACACTACTTTACTGTATTCACATCTATTTCAAAGCAGTTTGGAGGGAATCCAAAGAGCTACCAGATGCTGTTTGCTGTTCCCCAAAGAGAACCACAGATTATATCATAATAACAGACTGCAAATTAGAATTAGAAGCGATACATCATAAATCTCTTTCTTTGGTTCCACTCTGTGCTTTGAGGCTTCTAAATATGTTTTTTTGTATTTTTTAGTAAGTGCTTATATTTTCTTCTCTTTTATACAGCTGGTTTCTTTGGCTACCATTCATGCTGCCCAAATTGCAAACAGATATTATTCCACATATTGGCCTATGCAGCACTGCTTGCTGAGAGCATATTTTAATTTAGATTTCCAATACTGGCACAGAGAATTGTGCAAGGCTTCTTGCATTCATATTAGTAGAAGGTGCCAATAAGCACTCCTGGGATGCAACATTAGACACATGCAGGCCTAGCACAAGCCAAAATGAAGATAATTAATCTCAGTCCCACCCCAAAAGAGACAATGAGCATTTCCATCTATAGACAATCATGTTCTGAGTGGGAAAAATGTCCATATTCTGACCGTAGCAACAGAAAATCCTAAACAGTGAGAGATCCATCCTTAGATCTACTAATGCCAAGGTAACACTTGGTGATACTTTAATGGAAATATTTTTCTATTCATCATATATTTTCTCATCAGTGGGGATTCAAAAACTTACACATATTTTATATCTTCTCATCAGTGGAGAAATATACTAAACTTTCCAAATTTCTGTTTACTAGGAGTATTTTCCCAAATTACACAGAAGACCAGACTCTTTGAGTGCTGAGATGATCCTTTTTATATTATTCACATGACCCGAACCACTCCTTTCTCTCAGTATATATTTCTCCTCACTATGCTTCCTAGGTAAATATACAGAAGCACTGAAACCATATCCAATACCATGCTATTCACCAAAAGCATCAGACAGCACTTCTGAAGCAGATACATTTGAAAAACATCCAGAACAACCTTTGAAGCTAGTGGGTCATTTTGCCTCTCCTCTGAAATAACAGAAATAATGTTCCTTATCATTAAAGGACAATTTCTTATTTAAGAAAAGATCTCTTTTGCTGTTTGAATTGTGACCCACTGCTCACCACAAAGCATGATACAGGTAGTCCATGCCATTTATCATCTCTGGACTTATTTAGTATCTCTGTTCACAGAAGAAAAGGTACATAATTAGCAAATACCACAACTTCTGCACCTCACACATCAGGAGGGCTGTGATGTTGCACTCCTACCATTATTTCAAATACCAGCTTCTGTAAGGCTGATGTGATAATAACACACTTTCAATTCACCAGCAGTAATAGGAGCACTGAATTCTTTGTAAAGCAAAATCACAAATGAAACAAAGGAAAACTATGAATGTATTAAGATTAGCGAAGACTCAGATTTAACTTAAATGTCATGAATTTTTTTTTCTAAATGTTAATACTGGAAGACAATACTTAATAATAGCTATTCTGCCACCCACAGAGTAAATGCAGATAAATTGGACAAGTACTGAACTTCTAATAAACCAGCCCAGTACATACTCAGGAACTCTTCAGTATTTATGTTACAGCTTTCTTTCTACTTTCTTTGCATCAGAGAACACATGGAAGACTTGCATTTAAATTTATCAGCTAAATGCAAAGCTGACAGAAAATTAAGAGTAAAGCACAAAAATTCTTTTCCATCACCAGTGCCATAATTCATTCCCCTTCCTGCCACTGCTAATGCTGAACCATGTCTCTTCTTGCTGTCTCTCCTCCTCCCGGAGCTTTTTAACTAAGTTTCTAATTTTGAATCTATTCAAGACAACAGTTTCAAAATTGCCTTCCTTTCTCATTCTGTTTTATTACCACTTTACTACTGTTTTCTACTGCATTATACCCTATCCCCTATATTATGTCTTCACCATCTTATGTATAAAAACTATCTGGCCTTCATATTCAAAGTTTTCTATGACATCAAATCGGGCTTAATTCCTGTGGCCAATCAACTCCTGCTGTGTAATCTCCCTAAAAGCTTACTTTTAGATCTAGTGTCTAGATATCTTTGTATCTGGCTTTGGGGACACAAGATTGTCGGGGATTGGGTGATTTTTTTCAGGAGGGTGGTGGTGATGGTGTGGCTCTTCCATGCTGTTATTGTAATTTCACACCTCATCATCATATGCTGCATTAAAGTAAATATGCCCATTCACCTCAAATATTTCCAGAATACTCATTAAGAAAACAAACAAAAAAACGCACAAAAAACCCCCAAACTCCCACATTAGAATCAAGAGATTTGAAATTTAGTTTGTTAGTTCAAGTGGAACGCACAGATTTCTCTCAAATTCATTAACCTTTCATTTTCAAACTATCAGAACCTGTTTCTTCCAAAATGTTATGTTTTATGATTTAAACAAATGCTTCACAAGTAGTTAAGTATGTCTTTTGCATAAGTGCATCATATATTTTGGAATACAACGAGCCAGATCTGAGGTTAAGACAGAGGACTAATATTATTGGAATACTGATAGAGGAAGAGATTAATGACAGGACAACAGACTTGCTCTTTATAAAAATAAATGTGAGATGATACTTGCTAATTGAAATTTCTATAGTATGCTAGAAAAATCACAATACAAATCCTTTTGCTTTATCACAAATGCAGTAATATTGTGACAGGAAAAGTCTGTGACAGATTTCTAGCAAAAATAACCCATTAGCTCCTTATGGTTGGTTACTTTTTTCAGCATTTTCCTTCAAGTATGTTACTAAAGCTGCTAGTTGTCATGACATATTATTTATGAGGCATATGTCTTTTGTTGAGCACTGTTCTTTTTATCGATTTTTTGACAAGTTTTACTTACTGCTAGATAATATACTAGAACATTTTACTGGCATTGGTCATGTTAAAACTGTAAATTAAAGCATTGTGATAAGGAACTGGAGCTCGTTAACTCAAATTGTAACAGTTAGATAACAGGAAAGTTGTAGTATTTGATTTATTAGGAAAATACAACTTCCTGCATTACAAAACATAGCTGACTATATGAGGCAAGACATGCCAAAATAATAATGACAAAATGATTCATCTGCATCAAGAAGAGTATCTTCATGTAAAACAATGTAGGATGGCAGTAATTATATAATTATTAGACAATTTTTTTTAATTTCATTGCTCCCAATACTTCAATTTTAAGTGCATTTACTTAACAGGAAACTAAGAACTTCTATTAACCTAGAGATATAAAAGAGGGAAATTTTATTTAATCTTTTCTGCTTTATTAAATTATCTATATTACAAGCAGTGATATATACCCAGGTGGAGTACTGTGTTAGCTGCTAACTTGCAGCTGTATGCAATTATCTTGTGCTGTCTGAAAGTAGTTCAGTGAGCTTCAGTATCTCTGCTTTGTTGTGTTACACAAACCTAAACAAATATTATTCAAGTAGCTTCTCATTTTTCAGAGAGTGAATAGGACATGCTATTAACACATTAAATATCTGTTAGAAATCTCCAGATCAAATCAACATATCAGTAATTCATCAGTGGAGGTTTTATCTAATTATTTCACTGATACTTGAGTGGTATCATAGGAATATGAAGAGCAATAGCAGTGAATACATACAAATTGATATACAAGGTCTAATAAAGACAGTATCATTCATGTAGAAATCTGTAAAGTCATGACATCACCAATGATTCAGGCCAGCTCAATTCAAGGCAGAACAGGTGAGCCTAACTAATCTGGCAGTCATACATTCTGACTGCAGTGCAGTGATATCCACAACAGTCAGGAAAATCTTGGTGATATTTTAATGTTTTCATAAATCTACCCCCCTTCTCACCCAGTGAAAAAAAACTCCAAACAAACCACAAAATAAAAAAGGTAGACTTCTCTACTATTGTCTTACTATTCCATTTACTTTTTCC
>WEKY01051222.1:51396-62561 GCA_013390045.1 Picathartes gymnocephalus
ATATATATTGTGTATATATATATATATATATGTATATATATTGTATGTATATGAACTTGCATATGTTCAGCAAACAAACACCTACCAAGCAGAAAATGACCTATAATTATTACATCAATTTAAAGACTTTCTGAAAACATTTAACTTCAATTAATGCAACCATCATGCAATTTCAGGGCAAACCAACAAAATCCCCAAACCAACACTACCGCTTATGCTAGCTACAAGGCAACAGCTGTGCAAGTCCCGAGACGAGTTCTCCAGCTGTAGCTTGGCAGTTGCTATTTATGGGGTCTCAGGAAAGACACTTTCCTTCAGGAAGGTAATATTTATGACTGTTCTGCTGCCTTTGAGCCTCTTGCAGAGACTGCCTTTGAAAGGCTGTTGAGGGAGGGGATGCCATGCCTCTCAGGCTTTGTAAGATACACCTTGGTTACACCCAGGAATTTGTAGATTGATGAGGTCTTTTAAACAGCCTCTTTCAATCTGCTTCTGGTCTTCCTCCATGTGTTTAGTCTAACACCTATGTGAAATTCTCTAGTGATTTCCTGATGTGAGGCCTGCTTTCATACCTTATATTTTGGTAAAAATAATTGTAAGCATTTAATTTTCTGCTCCTCAACAAGAAGTCTGGAGTTATAGAAAATAGAGACCAAAGTGAGCCATTTTGCCTAAAACTACAGACCTTCCCAAACTGGCATAACTAGGTCAACTTTTCATACACATTCTGATTTCCTATTTTGATACCTACCCTAGCATGATGATAAATAATTAGTAGTTATTAACCAGCTCCTGGCTTACTCAAAGGAGACCAATAAACTCCTCCAGAGGACAATTCAGCACCTTAAATTAGGCTTTTGCTAAAGAATTGCTCTCTGGAGAAGTCATGTTCTCTCATACACTTTGAAGAGATCCTAGAGAGATTAGTGAGCTAATTTAACCTGCTAAATTAGATACTAACAGTCATGCCATATTGATATCTTCTCCTAAGTCTGAATATAGTGCAACTCCACTTACATATTTCAAATGCGAGTAGGTTGTGTTGCTCATCTGCATTTAAACTGCTCTCCAAGGCAAATAAAATTGTACACACATTACCTTTACATGGACACCTTGTTAAACATAATGGTTATGATTAGTATCTCTTACAATACTGGAATTTTTTAAATGGCTCATAGCTTCATAGTAATCTCATATATCATGTTTGGTGACATACTCAACTATTCAAATTTTCTAAGGACTGAAAAAAATGATAAAAGACTTGAATAAATGCTCTGTTTTAATACTCATTCGACTGATTCACAGCTACAAAATTAAAGTCAAGAATGAAAAAATGAAAAAATACAAGCTACAAGTTTCCTAAAGCAAAAAATCTGATTTTTGATCAAAATATGTCCATCTAAAGATAAACTGTAATGTCATATAAGAACTTGAACCTCAAAAAGGGTAGAGGAAAGAGAAAGAAAATAGGCTAACTGTTGAGGTTGTAATGGGTCGGTTGGAGACATGAGAGAGTCTCTGTAGCAAGAGACTGGATAGGGCAATCAGTCCCACAAGGGTGAGGTGTTACAGTCTATGCCATTATGCTAAGAACTTCAGTATCCCAAGCAAGAATAGGAGCAAAAGCAGCCAAAGAAGGGGGGGGGGGGCAGCCTAAGGCAGCCCCAAGCAGCCTCAAGCAGCCAAAAAGGGGAACACAGCATCTAACAGCAGTCCCGATACAATACATTATATTTATTAATTATCCAATCAGCTACAAACACGATTCTGTTGCAATCCTTTTTGCACGTATCCTAGCTTAACACAGATGTGAGACAAGAGCTGTCACTTCTTACACAGAATTTGTGTACACAGTTTATCATGGTCTATCTTTCTATCTAACAACACTATGCTACGTTTATGTTATGTCTAGAGTTTAGTTAATGTTGTGAAAAGTTAGTTATGCTGCTGAACTTTAAACTGGACTTTAGGGCTTTTCTACTAACTAACACAGTTTCTTATGCGCTTAAGGCACTTTAAGACATATTTCTATTTGCTTAAAACTAAATCTACATTCTTACTTCATGTTGGTGTGGCTTTATGTATCTCAGTTTCTCCAAAGGTTGTAAATCAATCCCTGCATTCCTCTCTGCCTCCAAGTCTCTGTGCACAGGGTTCAGAGGGATTTCTATTCCATTCCCAAAAGCTAACAATGGTGTGAGAAGGAAACCACTTGATCAGTAAAAGGCACAAAAACAATTAGCAAAAAAGAGCTGTGTAATTCCACCTAAAGTATTTTTTATTTACTGCCTACAGCTTCTTGGTAAACTANCCACCTAAAGTATTTTTTATTTACTGCCTACAGCTTCTTGGTAAACTACAAATCCATAATTTATTAATAAAAATATATTTTAATTATTATAAAAGCTACTTCATAAGACAGCTGACTCCAGGTTTGTCCCAGACAAGAACACTGGCAATAAACTGAAGTCACTTTCTAAGGCCTCACTCTTGCAATGTCAAAAACCATGAGAGAAGTACAGGTGCAATTACCTCAGAAAGAGTCTGCCTCTTTATCCTTGGCCATCTCTCTCCCTGCTGCAGCTGAATCATTATTCTAAAATGGTGTGTCAGTTTTTCAATTTACATCCTGATCTTGGCCATAAAATGTTTCAAAGCCCATCTAAGGATGCATATGATTTATTGACCAACTGTAATCTATGTCACATTAAATTAAGTAGTCATATAATTCATTACTTTTTTAAGACTAAATACTTCTTCATATATTATTCAATTGGAAATAACAGGAATAATTGAATCCTTGACATAAACTCTATAAGAAACATGAATATGGGGATTTTGCATCTATATTCTTTACACTTAGCAAACTACAAAGAGACACCTATTTTTTATTTACTTCTGTGTTGTACAGTGTATGACACATTATATGTGATAGGACAAGGGTGAATAGTTTTAAACTAAAAGAAAGGAGATTTAGATTAGATATTAGGAAGAAATTCTTCACTCAAGACAGTCGTAGGACTATGAAATAAGTTGTTGAGAGAAGCGATGGATGCCCCATCCCTGGAATTGATCAGGCCAGGTTGGATGGGGGCCACAGGCAATCTGATCTAATGGATGGCACCCCTGACCATGGCAGAGGTTTGCAACTAGATGATCTTTAAGGTCAGTTCCAACCTAAACCGTTCTTCGATGACACTATAATATAACCATCCAAGGAGAGATGTTACTTTCACAAATTTAAAAAGAGAAAAAAAAAATTTACAAAATCATCAGCTAGAGATCACTTATGCATTGATAATACACTATAATAACATAATGCTTTACTTTTATTCAGAAGATAAACTAAATATTCTGAAGTTTTTCAGTTGTTTACCTTTTCTTCTTCAAGTTCATGTTGCACTATCATAACTGTCAATTAGTGATCCAAGAAAAAATATCTAATACAACAAAAATACATAAATTGGGTCCTCCGCATACCACCTCAAAGTGTTTCACAATACAATGAATCTCTTATTGGCATAATCTTACACCATTATTCAGTTCTGTATGCCTCAATCATCATTTTGCTATCTAGCTGAATTCAGCTGGGATATATTGGGTTCTTCACAGTGGCTGCTGTGGAAACTGTAGATTTGTGTTGGTAAGGCTGACAAAAAGATCAAGCAGTGAATGTGTGTAGAATAGAATAGCACTTCCTGCCATGTCCAGTGATGACACTGTAGCTGCAGACATTAAAAAGCCTTATGATTATGTTAATGGACTTCCATTTCCTCCCTAAGAAGATAAACAACTCTATCTGTTTCTACGGTATTTACAATTTAAATATGTCACTGATTACTAGCAAGATAACCCAAATTATATTCTTAAACAGACTCAAGAGCTCTCTTACACTGTAGTGAAGAGTTGCTGAAGAACAAATGGAGTGACATGAAACCGGTGGCAACACTGCCAGACATCGAACCCAGCTCTGATGCACAGTGCAGCTGGAGAGACAAGCACATAGAAAGAAAAGCTGATTCAATGTCAAGTGTCAAAAGAGAGTGAAAGCAGGAGATCTTATTTAAATGTTCATCCCATAAAATCACTGCAGCTTGGAACACCTCTCCATGTGCTGTGCTGCTGACACCCTCACCCTAATTAGACTGGCTACTTCAGGATGCCAGCAGCAGCATTCCTTCCTTTCCCCTCTACAGTAAGAGTTTCTGTTAACAGGAAGGTTTACGAAGGCATTATAGAGATAAAACATTTTGCAAATCCATAATCAGTACTCTATATCTTAGCAAGACTCTAAGAAGTGCTTGTATAACCAAAACCATAGCCACAGAAATCAACAATTGCTACATTTATGGCAATATATATAGCCATGATCACATGTCACACCACCAGAGGAAGCAGCAATCCCTGGATTTGAAAATTAGTATAAAAGAACATCTGAAAAATGCGCAGGATTATTACAGAGGTGATAAAAAGCGAGACTATGTCTTAACCAGTGCCCTCTCAAATAAGAAGAAGGGGAGTAAGCAAGGATAAGGTGAAATCAAAATTTTTTCAAGAATCAGGAAAACACTTTAAAGTGGTTAACATGTTGACTAAAGACAATATTACTGGATAAATGCTACAGTCATTTGAGTGAGACTTTACTGAGACACACTTAGAGAGGAAAAGTTCTACAGGACCACATATAAACCACAGAAAATACATACTATGGAATAGTATTGCAGGAAAATATGTAAGAAATAAAATGTAATATACTGAATGTGAACAAAGTTACAAAACTAGCATTATATGCTAGCAATTGTACATGGAGAGGCTGTACCAGCAGCTTTAGTGGGGCAATTAGCTTTCTGATGTATTGATACAGATAAACACAGAATACTGTAAATATGCTGCTCATCTGTATGGTTGAATTAGTGTAATAGCAAGAATGCAGAACAGTAAAGAGTTATTCTGTAATGCAAGAGTAATAAGCATGATCAAAATTAAAACAAGTTAATATGCACTAGAAAAAAAATACTATTGAAAGAGTACAGTAATTTTTTATAAGTACATAAAGAGAGCTAATGAAAACAATGAAAAGTACTTACTGTCAGCAAATGAAGAAATGGCCCTTGAAGTATGAAAAGAAAAACAAGCCTAAATAAATGCAAGCACATTTAGTGAGGCTAATTGGGTTGTTTTGCTGAAAGAAAGGCAACCAGGTCACCATCTTGGAAAGTGTTCACAAAAGACCTGGAGAGAGGAAGAAGGGGTAGTCTAATGAGTATTCTGTATAAAGTCATAAATAACTTCAAAGCCATTGGAATGGAGTCATTCAACGAGACCTTCTTTCCAACCCTATCATCCACAAATGCAAGTACTGAATTATTGAGGGTGCAGCTATTAAGAAAAAAAGGGCTCTTCCAAGACACGTGAAGTTGTTGGAAACATGGGGAAAAATAAAACATGGAAAAGAACAAAAGACAGTGTATTATGCAGGGTCAGTCCTGTTTCTATGGAGTACAGGAGTATGACAAAATGACATGCCATAATATTAATCATGCAACTATTTTCCTTCATGTGAAATGAAGTACCAAGCTCTACCTAGAAAAAAATGTAAATACTTTTGATTCTTTTAACTGAATTATAGGAATTTTCACAGCCAAATATCTGTGACTATTTAAAGCAAATGAGGCATTGGTTAGGAGGTTAGCTGGACTCTTCATCTGGTCTTCATTAATTTTCTGACACTGGATGTAGTTTGACCAGGAATTTCAGTATCAGAGTTCAATCCAGGAGGCAGGTGACTAAAGAAGAAAATATGTTTTTAAATATCTTTGAGGATCTGGTCCCTTCTCCAGCTCTTTTTTGCTTCAATTTAAAATTAAGAACTAGGCAAATGGTGTCATGGACCCATAGGCACTATGACATCACCTAATGTTGATTTGTATACATGTTTTGGGGAAAGAGACACTATTTCATAGTTATAAATCTCGTCTTGCAGCTTTTTACACAATACAGAGATCAAATACCATGGGACGTTCCACACATCCTGTGCCATAGTGCTTGTTTTCATGAAAAAAGAAATTAATTAACTCTAAACCCATAAAAAAAAAGAAATTGTGAACCCTACCAAGAACTTCAGTGTATGTAACAATGATAAAAAAAACTTAAAGACCACTTACAAAATGAAAAAAAAAAAGCCCCACGCATTTTCTTGTACTGGTCATACAGACAAAGAAACAGCAACAACAAAAAGCCTAACTCTCTGTAGTTTAAATGACTTCAAAACAAGGACTGGAAACAACCTTATAAAAACTGCTCAAGCATTCAAGGCAATGTTCTAGCTAAAGAATATTTAAGCTTTTTCTTAGTTACATTTACCAACAGTCACAAACTTACATCTTAAAATCTGAAATGAATCAGTTTGTCAATCAAGTCAAGCGGTTTTGGAGTGGATTTATAAGGGAGAAGTGCATGAAATGACTGCATTGACAGAGCATGAATCACAAAGAAACTGCATCTCTCAGGATGGTTATTACAGAATGTGCTGTCATTGCTATTTGAGTCTCACTTAGCAAACTTACAGTGCAGTTACTACTTCAGTAGTGGAAACAATATAGTCTTTTGGGTTTTTTGTTTGTTTGTTTTTAATTACTTTCACAGTCCATGCACTCCAAACATTTTCTATAACACTAAGTCAGATCATAGAAGATAATCACTTTTACAGATAACATGAAACTAAAGGTTTACATCACACCCAACCTCTAGACTTTAAGCCCATTTCCTAGAGACAGCACTGTTCATAATGTAACCGGCTGAGAGACTATAATTACCCCTGAAAACATCTTAGAAGCACAACGAGAAATGTAAGTAATTACTGCACAGATAATATTAGTAGTAATTTTATTTTTTTTTCTCAAATACTGATTTAACTTTTCAAAAGAAACTTTTCAACCCACAATTAAAACTTTGAGCAAGTCAATTTGATATATAGCAAAGAGCACTACAGAATTATCAGGCAAAAATCATGTACTAAAATAATTAATATCATGTATTTTTATGGTCCCTAAATATCAGAAATTGAAAAGTAATTTTTTAAAACTGTGTTTGCAATGTCAAGTGGTAACATTAGAATCTGCTTTTAAAAGTCCCATTTATATAGTTTTACCAATCTCAGAATTGTAATATAGACTTTGTTACTATTTCTGTTTACCTCTCAGAGCTCCTCTGCTAGTCACAAAATATCAGACACTGCTTAATATTTTGAAAATCTTCCTACTTGGTGGGAGAGAATTCAATGCAAAACAACAGCAAACAATTTAAAAAATCCCTCAACCCTAATTGTGATGATCATTCATCTATGATTCCTTGAAAAACAAAACAAGAACAAGAAAATAACAAGGACACTTGGTATTGAAAAAGAACAAAGCAGTGTGATGTACAAAGATGATGTTCCAGGTGAAAATATTATTGTTTCCTCTTGCATTTGGAATAAGGTTGACAGAGAGACATTCCTAGATTCCTATGCTTAAAACAAGGCTCTATTTAAAAATGCGTAGTTAATTTATCGCTTTTTTAGAAAATTGTGTCAATTTAATTGTGGCATGGGTCTTGTTTTTTACAGAGTGTTATTAATTTTGATATTTATTTATATGTATCAATTTTTTTTTACTCCACTGAGTAATATATTAATGTATTTTCGTAGTTTTCTAACCAAAAAAAGTGTTTTCTGTTTAGTCATCAAGATTTCAGTTGAACATAAATGTTCTCTTGGTTTTCAGAATTATATTAAATTACTTGCATAAGGGTTTTATTTGTTTTGTTTTGTTTGTTAATTATTAGTGTAACTTGATGTCAACAACACTAAATCTAGGTACCAGTTTTCAAGGATTCATCAAAGAAAGGGAAGGGCACCAAGGAATTTATCAAGTTGGCAAGCTCAGCATCTTTCATTTCTCCACAAAACAAATAAAAATGAATGTCTCCTTGAATTTGCTGGGAGTCAGTTATGTGTGTAACTGAGTCATGGTGTAAACCCAGGTGGCAACTAAGCCCCACACAGCCATTTACTTGCTCCCCCTGCTCAGTGAGATGGCAGAGAGAATCCAAGGGTAAAAGAGAGAAAACTCATGTGTTGAAATAAGAACAGTTTAATAGCTGAAAGAATGATGACAGTAATAGGACAGGATGACGATAGCAAATTATAATGATGATAATAATAAAAATTCAAATGAAAAGGAAAATAGCAGAAAAAAAAATAGAGAAATAAAACCCAAGATAGATACATAATATAAATGAAAGAGAACTGTTCACTACCAACTGACCAATGCAGGAGAAGCCATATGGCACGGACTCTCCCTCTGGGCAGTCGGGGTCAGCTGTTCCAGTTGTGTCCCCCTTCCAACTCCTTGTGTACCCCCAGTCTTCTCACTAGGGCCATGGGGTGAGGACCAGAAAAGTCCTGCTCAGCAGCAAGTAAAATATCCCTGAATTATCAACACTGTTTCCAGCATAAATCCAAAACACAGACCCACGCTAGCTACTAAGAAGAAAATTACCCCAGATGAAAGCAGCACAATCTGGAAAAATATACTTTTCTAAACTAAATAAATTTCTCTTCCTGTTTCCCTTTTTCAACTGTTTAAGCTGCTCACAGTATGACAAAAAAATGATACCTCATTATCTATGGTTAAAAGGTAAAAAATTTGATAAAACAACTGACTGGGCAGTGACTGACTTGAAGCATAAGAGAAATATTCAATACAGCTGAATTCATGCATTTCTTTGGCATATCTAAGTTATTCACATATGATTCATTCTGAAACCTGACACTTGCACAAACCCATCAGATAACTGAATTCACAAACCAGACATGAAAAAAAAAAGTTTTATAAAAAGCAATAGTGCTGATCCTACAAATCAAAAAGTAATTATTTGCCTCTCTATTCAATCACAGATATGGCAAAGAAATATAACTTTCTGAAATAAACGAAAAATTGATTTATATTTTCTTTACATTTGAAATACCATTTCAAATGAATGCTTTTTGTCTTTGTGGATTACAGGCTTTGTTTGTTCCTCTCATTATGCTAAAACACAGATTCCCAAGTGAGGACAGAAAAATGTCTTTCCTTCTCTTCCACTTTACTCCACCTCCTTCCCACAGAAGCATATGGAAGCTTCCCACAAGCATACTAAATAGTAAAGCATTTCAAAAGCCCTACAAGAGCTGCCAGAACCAAAAGTATTATCACTTTAGAGGAATACTCACAAAAGAGGATTTCTACTGGGGCAGTGAAACAATAGTTAGCAGAAATTATAGCTCTGGTACAGTTTGTACTTGTACACTGCCTTACTTGCCCCACTGCTTGTTTAAAAGTAAAGAGAGATGTGGAACAAGTATTGGTTCCTTATTTCCAAAAATAAATGAAAGTTGCACGGAAGTAAGAAAACAGAACAGAACTGAACAGAAATACTAGCTTTCTCCCTGTGCAACAGCTTTTTTTTTGAAAGAAGCCTTCTTCAGATTGACACAGTTCCTGTATATATGACTTTTTTTGAGGAATGGATATGCCAATGCTGAATGGTTCCATCTAATCATTATGTTGCGTGAGATTTTCTAATTTGCCAAAACTAAGAAAGAGAAGTGATTGAAATAATGACTTTAAAACAATAAAGAACACAAACTCAATTTCTTTCTCCTTCTTTTAAAAGATCATTGTTGAAGAGACTTGGATGAATACTATAAATTTTAAAAGGAGATTTTCTGCCCTCTTTTTCCAACATGATCAGCATTCAAAACAAATACGAAAACTTGCTCAAAACCTGCATGTCATATCTGTGGTTTTGGGCAAGTGATTGAAGGTACAGAGGGACACCAAAGATATGATTAATATATTTGCCTTAACTCCTAGCAGTGAATGTGAGTTGAGAGCACTATATCTTACATTCTGTATTTTTAATATGCATGAATATTTTAGTCTTTGTAGTGTCAGATGTCAGTGCTTCCACTCAATAGTCACTTAGTGAGGTGTAAAGTATTATATCTAACTGCCAGAAAGACTTTAACTTGGGGTTGAGAGATGAATTGTTCTCTTTCTTTTCAGACTTCGAAATCTTATGGTCAAGCAAATAGCTCAGCTTTCAGACATGCCCAGGAAAAAGTTAACAGAGCAAAGCATAAAATCCAGGTCCATTAAAACTTCAAGAAAAGTTATAGATACATAAATTTCTAAGTTATCATGCAGTGTAGTAAGTGAATAAAGCATATTAATTTCTGAATTCAAAAGACCATATTCTTCTAATATGTGCTTTTCTTCTGATCAGCAACAAGCACTCATTTTTCCTCTTGATACTTTAACCTCTTACCTCTTCTACTGAGACATCATAGTTAGCAACTCCTTTGTACTCATTACACCATATTAATTCTATATTAATATAATATAACCTAATTCAAAGTAACATACTCAATAATTCGACTGCATAATTTAAAGTATTTCTAAATTCATTTCAACCCTCTAGTATTTAAAATATTTAATGTCATAACATCGAGTCTGTAACATTGTCAAAATTAGTTTCCAGTGATGTCACTAGCAGTGAAGCACTCCTAGTTATCTGGGTCTACATTTTCTGTGTCTGACTATAACTCTTCAGAAGAAAATTCAGTTGTGATTTATAATTTTCATCCACAAAATTGGAAAACGGGGCATATGCTGTTCCAGTTCAGAGTAAGCAAAAAGGATAAGGAGATTTCAGTTTTCAAATTCAATCAGGAATTAGCTTTGAATGATCTTTTGTCCTGCTGCTAACAGAGATGGTACCTTACAGGTATGTATGCTGGATATAGGTACATACATTGGTGAGCAAGATTCACAGCGGACCTAGGTACATTTCAGAACTTGAAAAATTTCTTATCTTTGACCCACTAAAGAACTCTACATACAGACCACTCCCCAAAAAAACAAAGTTCAGGAGAAACCATGTAATGCAAGACCCCCCGTTTTGGCTTTAAAAGCAGGAAGAATGTCCTTCCTTGTTTTCAGCTCATGAAAAACACTGAGATTAGAATAATAAGGATTACACATTTTAAATGTAGTACTTTGCTGCATGTAATGACTTGAGAATGTTGTAAAAAGCATGTAGCAAGAAATGAATAAAAGGGAATGCTCCTTAGCACTAATTAT
>WEKY01051224.1:0-37028 GCA_013390045.1 Picathartes gymnocephalus
ACAAACAAACAAAAGAACCCCACTCCCAATGAAGACTTGGAAGCATCTACATGGAAAGTCAATGGCTGTCCACCAGGGAGACCAAAGATTACTCTTTGAATAACAAAAGGAAGATCACCTCAGCTAACATCAGATGTCTGTAAGTAGATGTGTCCAACTCTCCTAGTCATCCTAAACTCCTTTTGTAGTCAGTGGAAAATAGTAAGCTTGGGTATGTAATTTTCTTTTTTCCACTTGTACTCTTAATCTTCAATGAAATTCCTCTGAAGGGATATTTTATTTCCCTGTTAATTCCAGCATAGCAGTCTCTAATTAAATTAGTAGCTCTTGGGCAACAAGGACTTAAATTGTCAGCATTAAGTTTAAAGTTGTCATGCATCCTGTATGAAGTGTTACACTTCATGCAGAGTTTCACATAAAGTAAAAAATATGAAGAGAAAGGAAGATATCTGGCTTCACAAAAGCACCAGAGCTGAGGTGAATAGATGTACGTCTTGTTCATTAGTCAAATGCAATTATTCTAAGACCTTTCGAGCTCATTATGCAAACAGCGTAGTGCTGAATTATGAACAGCCCTTCCAAACAGCCTCCCCATCAAACGCATGAGGGAGACATATATTCTATCCTGAATTTTATTACAGTTGAACAAATATTTATATCCTGAAGGAAATTACTGCATTTCAGAATTCCTTGTTCTCTAATAAGGGTGAAAAGTCAAAGTAGCCTCACAAGTCTGTGGTTGTGTTTATATTCTGAACTATACTTTGAATTAAGAGTTTCCTAGGAATACACTATGAATGGAGAAAATTGCTTTTGACCATTTTATTTTAAAAACATGACACATTTAAAATGGATTTTTTTTCATACACAAGACCTATTTTTCACACACAAGACCCATTTTTCAAAATTTATGCAGAAATAAATTCGAGGCAATTTTGTGGATTTTTGCTCAAAGCAACTTTTTGTTTTAAATGCAAATATTGTATTAAATGTAATTGCAGAAAACTAATGTTAAAAACCTAAAAAGGCAGAAATTATTTACTACCTACTTTTAATGATTTACTATAACCATTGAGCATTATTTCCAGTATCTCAAAGGATCAAAATTGCTAATATTTCACTGCAATCATCTTTCATTCGAAAGGGGCATTTTTGTGTTTTTCTAGATTAACAACAGTCTCGATAAAGGGACATTACACCTAGATAGTATTCCTGTGAGTCTAAACCAAGTAGAAGTTCTCCACTTTTGGAAATAGTGTCTGACCCATGGATGTCAGTATTCCTCCAGAAAACGGCTTGGCTCATCTCTGTCGTGAGTGTCCAGTTAACCCAGTTGCATGGATATAGTTGGCAACTGATTTATTTGGAACACTTCTCTGATTTTACTGCTTTTTACTAAGCAGTCCTTTATATTTTGCACTGATCCAGTAGTCAGCATGTTTTACTGTTTCCTGCCACATCAGGCACATGAGGTTGTTTTTTGATTTTTCCATTATCTGCTAAGAGATCTGAAAGCATTCCTCATTATTTTCTTTACCAGACAATTTAGGCAGTTATTTAGCTTCACTAAATTTGCAATTCTATTTAATGTCACTTTGGCAGAGCTTGCACTAAGCTTATCTGGTCACAGAGCTTCCTATATTCATTGCCTTGACACATTTGTTCACAAATTAAATTTCAGGAATTAGTTAAGAATTTATAATGTACTTTAAACATTTGTAAAGATAGAACCAGCAACATTTTATACCTTAATGCACTTGTGGGGAAAAAAAAGACAAAAGAAACTAAACAGCACTTGGGTTGCATATTTTTTCAATTTTATGAGAGGCTTGACATGATCCTTAAATTTGGGTTCACTTACTAGGTCAAGGCAGGCAAGGACAATGACTATTTAGTGTGTGATTTAACCTGTGCATAACTCACTTAAATGTAATTGAAAAGTGAAAAATATCCATTTACTTTCTCAATAATCTGCCCAATTAATCAGCCACAGAAGGTCATTCAACGTTAGACAGATAGTGCTAGACTTCATGCAAATCTCCTGCAGCATTCATTCATTTTATGTTAAGAGACCCACTGTAGTAACCCAGAATGCATTAACTCAGTGGTAGAGAAAAGAGCTTTATGGACCTGACCAATACAGTTTATTTCAAGTACTATATGTAGGAGGGGTAAGACTTTTGTAACTAATACCATGTTATCCTAGAAAATGCAGTTTTCACCATTTCTTTATTTTCTGTTTTTTATTACATTGCTAAAAAAGTCACAAGACAGATCACCTTAATATCAGAAATTAAAAAATGGATTCAACTTCCAAAAAGATAACCAAGTAACCCACTAAAGAATCATAAAATTCCCAATAAATAATCATATTTTTTCTTCATTTTTAACTCTTTTTCTGACCCAGTCAGATTGCAGACTATTCTATTTAGTTTTGTTTTCAGTGTTGAAGGTAGGTTTGTGGTCAAAACCTACTTGGGTTTTTTTATTAGGAAAAACTTTCCAAAGCCAAGCTACAGGTTAGGCCATTTGGGTATGCAGTATAAGGCATTCAGACCTCTAAGTTTGACCCTGCTCTGTTTATTGCTCTCTGCAGAATCTTGTTCTGTGAACACAAAAGTTTCCTTCATGGAGGATTCCAGCAAGTGTGAACTGATTACAGCCCGTTTACCTACGTAGATGTCCCTGCAGCAGAAAGAATATATTTTTTTCCTCCGTAATAATCTTATTAATATTATGTTTATAAAACTTAACTTGAATATTTTAAACCTGATATATGGGATCTCCTTATATATACAATAATCTAAATAGAAAAGAATTGTTATGACTTTAAAAATCTAAAAGTACGTAGTATTTTAGCTCAATATCACAAAACTTTTAGGGTATCTATTGAGAAGTTTCCTTCAAAATAGCTTTCAGGTATTTGGAAACAGAATACTAGTCAAATGGAAAATTACATGATAAAAATAATTCTCAGGATATAATGTAATCAATTTTTTTGTAATTTAATTTAATAATGAATCACTTTCCATTCTACACTATTGTCTAAAGGTATTTCCCTGATACTGGAGAAAAGTTTATACTTGCAGAGATAATTTATGGAATCACCAGAGTTAGCCTTTCTTCAGTAATAAAGTCACACTTTAAAAACTAAACTGTTGTTTGGGTTGGTAAAAGCTTTGCATGTGAGGGTTTTGTGACACAGCTGAAGCCTTGAAACAGCTTTGAAGTAGAAGTTTGGCAGTGCTTCAAAGCTGAGAGATGGCACAGCATAAAGGACTGTTCCCACTTTTCCCTACATTGGAAATAAAAAGACTAAGGCAGAAAGATGTACTTAAATGGAGGAAAGATTAAAACAGGTTTTGCCAATTGGGTAAAACATAAAAAGAATAAAAGACATGAGTTTTCTTGGTTTAAATAGGCAAAAAAAGAGGTAGCACATATCTGAAAAGACTTTTGAAAGAAGAGTATAGTTGACTGAATGGTCCAAGTTTAAAGCTAAGAATTTTATAGATCGTGTTGAAATAAATTGTTGGTTTTTGAAGAGATATTTCCTCATATTTATATACCATTTATTCTTTTTTCAGAAAATTTTAACTGTTATTTTTCTCAATGGATCTCTTCTAAAGAAATCAAACAATTAACACTTCCTCCATTAGCCTGTTCTTCATTAAGGGACATTCAAATTTGCCTTAATGATAGAAAAAGAAGCAATTAAGTGAAAAAGGAAGAAAGCCATTCCAGATGTACCATCAGAAATGAAAACAATTCCAAAGAGACCAACAGATAATGTAAAGTAAATAAATGATAAGGAATTTTTTAAATAGGTAAAACAAACACCTGTCAAATAGTTTATGCACATCTGTTCAAATTTTTGTGCAGAGAAATATACAGATTACTTATCTAACTTAAAATTTGGTTCTCTTGGGGTGGTGACAGACAGAATTTGCACATATACTTAGATTATTTTCAATGCTAAAAAATACATGCATTAAGAATTACTGCAGAAATCTAATCTGTGTTTCAAACTTCTAAGGCATGGATTTTTTTTTCTTTTGAAGGCCAATAAAAAGCTAACAGAAAACAGACAAAATAATCTGTACAAAGAACAATCGTAATAGCCCAATTGTGTGGGACACTGGAGGGCTGTGATTTGCTTACCACACAATCTAGCGAGGGATAAATTTCATTCATCAAGGCAGGAGACAATGAGGATGCAATCATGGACTTCAGGGTAGGGAGGTAAAAGTCTCATCCTGAGACTGTGGTCATTCAGTGCCATATTTAGCGCCTCTGTGGAACAAGACAATATTCTGAAGCAGCGGAAAATGATAGTCAAATAAAGGGTCATTCTACCCAAAGCAGAGTGGGAACATGACAAAATTACAGGTTTCCTTTCCATGCCTTACTAGGTGTGCAGCTCTATTACAACTTGCCTAATAGTACTGCAATAAAATATCACTCACATTAATGATACAAGAAGCTGTGTCCTCAAAGCACTGTTCCTAAGATTGGCTAGAGCTTCTGCTCATAATAATCCAAAGCCTCAGGTCAAAGCATCATCCAAATATCTGTATCCAAAGTAAAATACATATTTTCAGTTATTATGTTTTTAAAAGTAGCCTATCTTTTAGGGCTTGTCGGCATCACAGAAAATCCAATTGTCTGCTGGCATCTTTACAAATAAAGTTCTTCATTAAAAAAAAAAATAAAAATCAAAACAAACAACTTGATGACAAGATTTTTCTAAGCAAATGACACAAACAGAAAAATAAATAACATTAATGGCAATAAAAAAGCAGGGCAAAACCCCACAACAGTGTTAGGGAATATAAACTCATCTTTCTGCAATAACTGAGAGAAAGGGAACCGCCCCAAACCAATGGAAATTCCAAATTATTTTTTTTAACCAAAAATTTTCTAAGCAAGTATAAATTTAATTAAAAATTCAATGATCTTCTGTTATTACCTAATAAAATACAGTCCCTTCCTTCTAAAGCAAGCTGCACTATTACAGCCTCTTCACTAATTACCCAGGACTTCATACCATGCTGTTGTTTCTTCAGCGCCTTGGCTTCAGGAGCCAGCATATTAACTACAGACCACACAAAGAACACCCAGAAATCAATGTATATGCCACATTTTAACCTCTCTTGATTTCAAGGAATAGCTGCTTTTCTCTCCTTCTACTTCTTAGTAATCATAAAACCCAACAGGTTTCTGCCAGTAGTGTTTACAAAATCCATCAAAACTGCAAAACAGAGCAGATGCAACATTTAATTTTTTTTACTTACTGACAACCACACAAATACTAAGCAAAGGTCTCAAAAGCTCAGCTGTTTGTTGTGTCTTTTAATTGTCAGACTATCAGGTTTTTTTAAATTCACTAATTATTTACTAAATTAAATTTTGTAAAATAAATTTACTGATTGTTTACTAAGTCACTAATTATACCATGAATATTATATTATGGAGGTAACTAGAACAATGGCTCAATATACAAGATCGATGAAGACATTAATCAGTATCTCTCCTGCCACATGGATATAATAATAGAAAGTTACTATTATAATACTGCTTAAAGGAACTAATTGTATTTAAAACCAACATACTTAATTCTGGAGGCTATATTACTGCAAAATATTTGCATGTCTTACATAAATAATGCAAACAGTGAGTGAATACTTGTCTGACACAAGTGTATTTCCCAAATAGGTCTGAGGGAAAATACAATTGTATCTATTTGCAAGTGGAAGATTATTGGAAACTTGAAAGAAAACTAGTAATTTCTTTTGCAGATTTTGGGAAGAAAAGAAGAAAAGAAGTAATCTTTCATTGAAACTGATGCATTAATATTCTGTAGGGATTTTTTTACATGATTTCTATGCTTTCTTCTCCTTCCTACCCATCAGCACAGTATCCTTAAAAAACAGACTAAGCAAAAGAACTATGTACCAGCTTTTGCTGACAGGTTTGGAATGATCTCTCCCTGTACTAATTAGGAGGATCCTTGTGAGTTCTCTTACAGCATGTACTAAAACTTGGTCTCAGAATTAACACTACAATCCACCCACTATTAGAAGTATGACACTTTTTTTTCACATTATGATCTCCTCTACAGTCAAGAACTAATGTGTTTAGCTTGTCAAAACGTCAAAAGTTAACTGTTATAAATCTGTTATATCACTTGTAAAAAATATTCTGGTGTTATGAAAATGTTGCCAAAAGAAAATATTATGTGAGTCCATTAGTACCTGAAGGGTATTATCAGCTACATCCCCAAACATTCTTACTGAAAAAATGTATTTGCTTTTCTTTAGAAGTGATAGCAGTTGTCCATAAGGAGGTCCCTTTTTATATAAAGGCTTGCATTCATGCGGGATTTCAATTTCTTAGTGAAGGCTGTTTTCTACTTCTCTCCTACCAGCCCATGCAAACATAAAATTCACTGCTTCTTTGTGTCCTGCCATCCTCAGACACAGCACGTGTCATTGCATTGCTTCTTTTCATGCAGATGTGAAATAATCCGATTTTAACTACATAGATGTTTGCAGACACAATAGGAAGCATTGTTGTGCTTCGTATTCTGGTACAACAGTTTGACAGCAATTGGTCAAAAGCCATCAACTCTATGGGTCAGATAACATTGGAGGAAGAAGAGCTAGACTATCCTGAAGTATGGCTCATTTTCCTACAGAAAAACAAGCACAGTGTACCACTTTGACTTAAGAATTTTGTAGCTGAGAGCTATACTTTTAGAAATTTTGCAGGTATCAATAGTATCTTGCAATGATGAAACAACAGCATACTGGGCTGTATCAGCACAAGTACTGCCACCACTTTCCCTTTTTTTGACGCCACAGGACCACATCTGGAATGCTATGTCATTTTGGGCTCCAAGATACTAAAAAAAAAAAAAAAAAGAGAAAAGGAAAAATGGAGTGACTACAACAGAGGGCTAGCAATGTGGTAAAGGGGGACTTGAGGACATGAGGTAAGGCGGTGAGAGCTGGCTTTCCTCAGTCAAAATAAGAATAAGGGAGGATCTTGTCACTGTCTTCAGAAATCAATGTGGTGGTATCTCTACCCTTAAAGAATAAACTTTGATGGCAACACACCAAGATTTCACTTTGAGTAGAGGTCAATACAAGATGACCCTGAGAGACCAGACCATCTATAAAGAATTTGGGTGGGCATGGAAAGTAACAGTGACTGTGCTTCTGTTGGTCCACTTACACACAGAGGGCATTTCCAAATTAATTTTTTTCAGAACAGAACTGGTATATCCCTTACAGCTACTTAAGAGATTCTACGTCAAATTTTTATGTTAACTACAACTGTAATCTTTAAATTACATTTTTCAGTCAAAAGTAATGAATGTACTTCTCTCTTATAAGAGATAAACTTTTGTCTAGGAAAAAAAAAACCATGAAAGGATTGCTATAGTTCTCAAGTAGATGTTTTCTCCATCACCAGCCAGAGAGGGAAAAAATTGAGCAAAAAAACTTGTGCACTCTGTTCTTTCAATTAACATATATTTTCACAATACAAATGTTCTACTTGAATTAATTTACCTCCTCATCAAACAATCCTTAATTTCTTTGTACGGAACTACCATAGTGCTTTTTGGGTTATTTTATTTCTTTGTTATGGGAGAATGAGGTAAATAATCAGCTCTTTCACAGGGAACCTTATGACTACTCCTTGCTCCTGCTTGACAGATTCAAATGGATATGCCAATACCCAGCAAAGATCAGTTTCACTTTCAAAGTCTCATGATCATTTTATCTCACAGCTAATGTCATCTTCACACCTTCCAGCAGCATATGCCACCAATCTTTTCTTTTGTGAAAATAATTCTTTCTAGTGCTTTATTTGGAGTGACAGTGACTGAGCCACTACTGCTCTACCCCACGAGTAGATAAAAAAGGGTGTTACAGGCGATATATCTCCTTATATCACGCAAAGATACCCTTCAATATCACACTAATCTCATCTACAAAGAGCCTCTTTACTAACAGAAGAAAGGAGATGTCAATATGCTCCTTCTCAAGCTATCATATTTTTCCATTTTCCACTACAATGATACTTCTATGCATGTGACTGGATAGGAAAAATTATTGGTTTATAGAGCTAAATATATCACTCATCTTTGGAACTAAACAAACTGCTCCTCTACTCTCCCTGTTCCCCAAAAACATATGTATTAATATACATATGCAGTATTTTCCTCCTCATAAATGTGAAGTGTAGCTTAAATAAATGCTAAATCTGATTCCATGCTCCCTGGCAGCAAAATGAAACTTCTTTAAGTTATTATAAACACAATTTTAACAAACTACTGCATATAAATAGCATTTAAAAGGGTAAGCACTCAGACACTGATTTGTATTTTCCAGAACTCCTCATTACCTTTAGTTACTTTCAGAATGCATCAGAGTTATTCCCTTTCTATCTCTTACAGTACTACTAGGAAAACAAGTAAGCACAAATAAAATATGGTATTAAAATCTTCTTCTATTTTATTTAAAATATACATACCAAATTAAATATAAAGCCAAAGGAAAATTAAAAACTCAATGGATTGACATCAAAAAAATATCCCTTCATATGTTGACACATTTCACTATATGAACAAGTGTATTTTATTTTTCTTTCACATTAATGGCATTAATAATTTTTTCAATTAAAGGTGTATAATAGAACCAATGCAAAAGATGGCAACAAAGAAAAAATAACATGGTTCAAATATTTCTGCATAAAAATCCAGGTCTTCAATGGGTATAAATTAGTTCAGAAGCTTAGAAATAAATAATATATGCAAATTTGCATATGCAAATACTCCAAAGTCCAAATCAGAAAAAAATACATAAGTTGTAGATTACAGATGTTCACATATTAATTGAATCAGGTGCATTACTTTTTTGGATGAAACTGCAGGAATAAGATTTGTTATAAACACAGATACATAAAATTTGAATCAAAGTGCGCAAAGGTCTTTTGTTTGGGATTGCATGCCTATGAAATACAGAAATGGAAATTATCTTAGTTAAAATAATTTTGCTTTTTTTTTTCCTGCATCATAAGTCTGCTGCAATTGGTGAAACTTGGCCAACTCAATAGAAATAAGAAGAAAATAAGAAGGGTACTCTCTGTGTGCCACTTTCAACAACGGTAGTTTAAAGAGAAGAGTATAAACCAAGAAGGAGTTGCTTTGTTTTTCTCTCAATGTACTTGATGTTTACAGCAGCTAAACAATGTAAAGGTATTTCATTCCCAAAGTCATGCCCCTTTCAGTATCTGTAAATAACACAAAAATTAATAAAAGCACATGAAAAAATATTGATTTCTGAAATCTCATGAAAACCCCAAAAGAACCTGGTGCCATCTTTCGTAACATAAATACAAAGCAACAGGTTCTGATACCGCTGACATATTTTGAAATGCAACTAATAATATTTTACTGATTGACACAGATACTAAAATTTGATTGTTCTGAGCAAAAATACCCTTCATGTTTTATCCTCCACACAAATTATGAAATTTATTACAGAATCAGCTGTGGAAGCTCTTTTCCTTTCTAACTTTGGTAATGATTTCAGGTGTGTGCAAGAAAATTCTCTTTAGTACAGTTCAGTGTTCTCAGCAAAGTCTATGGTTAAGTGTCAACCTGGTTAGATAGGTTCTTGATCAATAATGAAATGTTCTTATTCAAAAAGGTTTATGCTCATGGTATATTGAAAGAAACAAAAAAGTGTAAGGACTGCTTTGTAGGACATAATTTTGTCTTTACCCCTGCGCTGTAAGAACAAATACCTGTGCAGTCGATAAATAGCACTCACCAAGACAAAGCATCAAGGTTGTGTTTAGGGGTTCCATCCTGCTAGCAGAAGCAAAAATCCATATGTGGACGCCTGGGATATGAGAAGAGCACAAAATTGCTCTGAGCCACTGTGCTCACTGATAAATGGCACACTAAGAAAAAGACATTGCTTTCCTCCCTCACACTGCTAGCACTAACGGAAATCTATAATAAGTTATTTTCAAGATCATGCTTCATATTATTTAAATTCTCCCCCAACGTATAAACCAAAATCTTAAGAAGCAGAAAGAAACCCAAGTTGTACTCTGGGACATGGAAAACTTTCATTACCTACAACTGACAAGACAAAGGATGGGGATGATATAACAGTTACTACAGCCTAGCACTCTAGAGAATTAGGTTTGGTTTTCGGACTCTCCCCACACTAAAACTCTCTCTAAAATGCAGTCAGCTCACGTGGTGTTTGGCTAAGCTAAACCAGAGGCACAGATGTGTAACTCTGTTTCCTTTCTGAGTAGAGAACTAACATGGTTCCTGCAGTATATTTCAATGAAATCCATCTCTCCTCCTGAGATTTCAAAGTAGAAGATCCACGTGTGAGATAGGAGAGGAGACAACAGTCCCAGAGTTCACAAAGGAGCCAGGTCTGCAGACCATATGCAGCACAGACCTCTACGAATGCTCACTAGCCTTTAAAAAGAGAATATTATTGCAACAGCTACATCTCATGAATTATGAACACTGCAGACTTTGAATCTCTACAAAGAGAATTCGAAAAGCTTTTTGGAGCCCACCTCTCACTGAAGGGAGTTGTGTTTGGAATATTGATCCTAGACATTACATATTAAAAGCACCAAAACCATGTAAGCACCAGAAAAACCCCTTTGAATGAGTTAGTTCAATCACCTTGTTTTGTTTAGTTTATATCCGGCCAGAAAGAGGTATTTTGGTACTGCTATGAGTAAAATATGCTATAGTACTGTGGCCTAGCCAAATGGGAGAAAAGAGGAATAGTATGTCAAGAATCTTGCCAAGAGTTAGCCTGACATCTGGAATAGCCCACTCTTGGATAAATCTAATTAATTCCCATTTTATGACCTTTTAACATTATGCTGGCTGAATGCCTATATATTGCAAACCCTGCCAAAGAGGAGTTAGAGTGACCTCCATATCCCAGTGAGGGGGCATCATTTGGACACAGCACATCCTTCATCATGAAGTAACACACTGCACTTACAACAAACACCAAACATATGCTGAGGTTCAAGATTTAGACTGCTTGAGTGAAATGTTTCAGGATAAGTAACCTGGAAGTATTTACCTTATGCACATTATTGCAGTTTCTGATCTTTATGATCATAAAACACGTGGACAGACACAATTTCTGGTTAGTTACTGTTGGTTATCCTGAAGGATGACTCACGGCTGCCCATAAAGTCAAGTAGAAATGGTTTCAAAGACAGAAAACACAGTAAATTAAAAACTGTTACAATTTGTCAATCTTATTGTCACGAGATGGCAAGTTCCCTTAAAAGAGATCCCACCATTACTACATTGGTACGTTGAGAAATGTGACAATATCTAAAAATTAATTCCTTAATATATAGGTAGAGGAAATAAGTATGAATTTGGATAGATTTCAAAAGTCTAAAAGAGTGAGAGAAATTAATATAGGCAGTCTCATCCAAAATTATTTTTGGTCATGTTCTTTTATTCAATTTTTGCTTTAAGAAATTTTTTGCATAAAATCAAAACAGTAGAATTCCACTAATCCAACCATACAGGGTAGAAGAGCAGACAAAAAACACTTGCAAATGACTTCAAATAAATTTATCTGTGTATCTCTGTCTTACAAAATTAGGACAATAATGTTGAAAACCATAGGAACCTTGAAGTACTGTGGGGTTTCTTGAAAATTTTTGGGGAAATAAGTTAATAATGAAAATTTCATTTTTATCTCTTTCACAGACACAAGAGCTACTATCAGTTTTTGGAGCTTCATTTCATCCCAAATGAGGATAATCATGTAAAATTTAAAATATTTTCACAGCATCAAATCTGAAGAAAATAAATTTTGTTTGAGGCAGTGGAGCTCATCAGACAAATTGGAGCTATTAGTTCTTAAAATATGACATGGAAACATTTATCAGAATTTTCTAAAATTAAGTCCATTTTCACAATATTTTTTATGAAAAAACCCAAATAAGCAGCAAACAAACAGTAGAGAACTGTTGTGCATCCAGTGAGGGTACTATGACAGATTTCCTAGGAATCTTCTAAGAAAGTGAATAAAATGTGGAAATTCAAAATGAAAAAATAAAAAACCGAACACATACTTTGAGAAATTTCATAAATGCTTATAACCACCCCCTCCCCACCAAAATGCCACCTTGAAAAAGACCTACACTTTGGTTTCAAAGAAACCATGCCCACAAAATCACATCACTTATAAATGAAAATTATAATTTGCCTAAGAATTTTTAAAACATCTCCTGTTCAAGTATGTCCTTACCTGTTAAACAATATTCACTTGTAATAACTATGAAGTAACACATTTGAAGTCAGCAATCCACACAGGCTTGTGGCTCTGAGCTTTTCTAGAAGCAATTCCTCAGTGAAAAGAAAGCAAGGGTGAAAGATGGAAGTATATTTATTATTAGAAACAGTTGGTGTTTCAGACTAATTGGGATATGAAGGGGTGCTAATAAATTCGGGGAGATTAATTTAGCAGGCAAAGCTAGTTGGCCACATTCCTTAAGAAGTGGAATATTGCATTTAAATCCATAAAAATACAGCTGAAGCTGTACAGGGCTAACAGCAGTAGGAAGAAAAAACACATAGAAAAGTAAAATATTTTATAAGAATATATGAAACAGGTTTTAATCGAATAAAGAGTTACATGGCCCACTGTGAAGTGCAGGAAACTATGTTTTTTTCAGAATTAATGTACATTAGAATTGAGATGATATCTTCATGTATATCAAAGTTGTTAATGTTCAACAGCCCAGGCTGGTTCATTGTGTGCTTCTAGCACACATACTGTAGGGAGAACAGGGGAAAACTTTTTTTTTTGGCAGGTTGAACTTTAAAAGAAGTAGGGTGCTTCCAGCTGCTGAGGAAATCTGGATTGTGAAAATAAATCCCTGAGAGATGGATTATTGGGCAGGTAATGGCAAAAGGCATCTGATAAATTGCAGAGTTATGTGGTAAACTTATTTATTATATGCCTATGCAATTTGTCACAGGTCTGTCTCATTTATCACTTCCCCATGCGAGATGCATATATTAATATTGCACACTGTTATCATTGCCTGACAGATTATGATCCTGTTTGTGAAATGCATACATCATTTTTCCCTGCTCTCTCCTATCACAAGATGTTCCATCCAGCTATATTTCCAGATAAATGCTAAGAAAGGATTCCTGACCCACCTGGTGTCATGCTCTATGCTACTGATAATGTAGAATATAAGTTATGTATTTTCATATATATACTGTAGGGCCAGTCATTGCCATCCTGTTGCTCACAGATTTATTGTGTCATGATAGGTCGTTGATCAATCAGTAAAAGCAACCTGGTATTCTCACTCAGCTGAAATGGATCTTGTCAACACCACTCTGCTAAAACACCCTTTTAACAAAATGGCTGATTGATGAGAACAGTTCTTGCAGTTACTGGTTTTTTTGTGGGACCATGTGAGCTCTCAGCAAGAGATTATTACCTCTTTCTGAAACACCCACATCAAAAGGCTGCAATTGTATGCTCTTAAACTTCATTTTGTCTACACTGAATCATAATAGTTGTTTCCTTTGAGCTGGCCAAGATTGTCATAGGTATACTGTATGCAAAAGGGTAAAAGGCAAGTCCTGCAAAACTTTTTGTGTGGTAATTTTGATTATTAAGATGGAAATTGGTTATTATGTTATTAAGCTATGAGAGATACATAGTTCTTGCTCCTTTTCTGTTTCTTCTCTTTCTTTAAAGCTTCCTGGGTTTGAGAGATGAAGGCTTATCATCCTTATGAGCTCAAATATGAACTCGGTTTTTTTTTTTAACCTTGTTAAAAACCACCTAGGAATGTACTTCTTGTACTTGCAAGACACCAGAAGCTCATGTGGGAAAAGAACAGGGCTTCGTGAAGCAAAAAGGTGAAAATCATAGGTAATAAAATCAAAGAGGAACACAGTTACAACTGGAGCTCTCAAGGAACCCAACAGACAACAAGAAATGATTTAAACAAGTATGAAATCTGTTCATGTAGATATCTGGATCCACTAAAAAGTAGACACAGCAAGAAACCATCACCAGGGAAAAAGTTGGTTTTCTGGCATAAATTTGACAGCCTACTATTAAATGTCTCAAGCAAAACCCACTTTCGTTTGGGTTTTTTTGGGTTTTTTTTCAATTTCAACTTCTTGAACCTTCTTTTTTCCAGATTTTCTAAGAAAACTATGTCAGTCTGCCCTGTTTGGAAACACAGTGCCTTATTCTGTCCTCCCTCTTCCTGAATAAAGTAGTGAAAGTCAAGTTAAAATTTTGACACAATTTTCAGGCTGTCTTTGGAGATGCAAAGAACAAAATGAACTTGACATACACTATTTTGCATGTAATTTTGAAATGGAGAAAACCTCACAGTTATTCATATCAGCATTTAAATCAACTAATCACAGACGTATATAGATGGCTTCTGAAATCCTAATTTATATTCAAGTCCTAGCTGGGATCATCAGACTGAGAAAACAACTGCCAAAAGATTTTATATAAAGAAATTAAAATTTTACAAGCTGCAGAGTAGTGTTGTGCCATATTATCAGTTTGGTAGGAAGACAAAAAAAAAAATCAATTGGAATCAGAGAGAAATAACAAAGATACATAGTAATACAGAGAGGAAAAGAAATTTTATTAGTATTTCCAGAGTCTTCATAATGTAAAAAAACATATTTTTGGGGAAAACAATGTTTTAATATGGAATTTAATGGACTTGAGCAGTATTTTGCCATGGAAATAGGGCACCAGTTTGCAAAGGTTAAAACAATTTTGTAAAAGCACATGGAAAAGCACTGCAAGACAAAAATGAAACATGTCATACAGACTTCACATAGTGTACAGTCAGAAAAATGTTTGTGAGAAATCTTCAAGAGAGAGGTGCATTCTTAATATATTCAACAAAACTGAGCTCTGTGTAATTGTAAACCATCCACTGCAGATTAATATGATAGCTGAAGGTCCACTGCAAAATACACAGGAAAGGTTTGGCTCACCTGATGGGTACCCTCTGTACTGCAGGGTATGTGAGGCATGCAAAGGTGAAGCTAAAATCTAAAATGTTGACATATGTAGCTTTTGCAGGAAATGGATTGGTTACAATGCATCAAAAACATATCAAATACTAAATCTAATTTTGGGACAATTCATGTAGAAAGGCAGTGAAATGCTAAAGATTGATTCTGGGATGTCTTTACCAGCATAAGGAAGCTGACAACAGAATGTAAAATTCAGTTGACAGAATCCAATTGTACTGTCACAGAGGCACTGAAAAAATACAGGCAATAAAAATTTTAATGACAAATTTGATTGATTAAAAAGGATAAAAAAAGAAAAAGGGAAGAAACTACAGGACTGATCAACATCCCTTTTAATGTCAGAAGTGGAATTACTCGTAGAGTTCCTGATGCACTAAAAAACTGTGGAAGAAAACTCTTTCACATACCACTTTAGTCAAGGTGGGTTCACTGACCCTTTCTAAAACTTTAAGGGTTGTTGAAGGGTATGCATTAGAAAACTTACCATACCAAGAATTACATTCTCTTCACTGTAGAGTGATAGTTTATAGAAGAGAGATCAGGGAAGATCAAATGAGAAATTTCTGATATAAACAGCCTGCAGTGGTAGTCACAGTTTTAGATTCTTGGATCAAATAGTTATTGGAAAATGTTAATTCTTAATAGTTACAGCCACTGTCCAAAAATAGCACTGCTGGAGCATAAGAGCTGCAGTGCTGAGAGACAGTGGTTTGTAACTAGTTTGTTAGAAGCTCAAATGTTTTGCAAAATTTATGATTTTAAACACATTGCTGTCAATCCTATATTTGACTAAATAACCATAGGATTTAAAAAAGGGCTGTTTTAAATCCCTCCTATTAAAAAAAGGATTCAAATCCCCAAACACAAACAAAAAATCCTATGACAATCAAAAGTTGGAAAGCATTTATAACCATAAGACAGTGTCCACAGATATAATCAGGAAACAGGCAGCCATGATTGGTGTTTTTTGCAAGGTTCGTTTTACAAGTGATAATTAAGAAGCAAGATTTCAGCCTTCCACTTATTCTATTGGAAAAAAATAGAAAAAATAGACTTTAAATTCCAGAAACTCACAAAGGTTGAGTTGATCAATGGAAAAAAACCTGCAAAACAGTGCTGAACTTCATGCACAAAAGTTTTCAGAGATATACAAGATAAAGAAAGCCAGTTTAGAGATTGCCTGTACATATGCACACTTCTAGAAACCAAAGAATAAATCCAAGCACAGGGTTCCTGACTGTTCCTTAATTAACAGCTTGCTCCGTAGCTCTGTTCTGAATCTCACCAACAGAGATTGTACATAACAGGGCATGATTCAATAAGCAGAATTAAAGAGACTACATAAATTTTGACTCTTTTCAACGTGTACAGTCCTCCAGCTCTGCCCCGCTTGTGCCTTCCAACCTTCTGCATGTCTTCATGCCACATCTGAGGTTTAAAGAACACCACCAATGGGTTTTGCAGAGAGCAATGTGGTGGGCAGTAACACAAGTCTCACATTTATTCAGACACAATTAACTCACACAAACATACCAAAATACCAGTTTTAGGGCCACAGGAGAACCTCCTGACACTCTTATGTTGTGCAATGTGGACATGGCCAATCTGTTCTAGGGACAGCAAGACCCAGGCAGCATGGATGTGATCCAGTCTGGGCTACTCAGCTCTAGGATCAGAGACCAATTACTTGTCCTTTCTGTTAATCAGGATGTAGACAGACTGGTACTGTAAACTAATGTATATGGTGATTAACTTCATATTTTTCCACTTGGGAGTGAAATATGCAAGACTAATTATTTTCATGTGTGGAACCAAAACGTAGTATCTTTAGAATGTTTTGGTTTACTAGAAAGAGTCAAGTAATGTCAGTGAAACAGGGATGACAGAGTGATGGGAGTTAAGGAAATGTTATATTCAAAGAAATTATTGACAAATATGCAACTTTTCTCTCTTTAGTCCTTGTAGTGGGTTGAGTTCAACTGGGCAGAAACACCAATTCATGTAGTGGTTTCACATGTCGCCTCCTCACACCAGGTGATAGTTTAGTGTAGTGGTTCAGGTACTCTGGCCTAACACCAGTGTACTTACCGAGTTTGCTTACCCATTTCTGTGATTGAGATAAGGATTCAATGAGAAATGCAAAGCAGGCCTAGAACCTTTGAAGGTAAAAAGATAGTTTATTAACAAACCTAAAAGAGAAAAACTTTAAAGGAAAATAACAAAAATCAAAATAAACATCCAGATGTTTCTTTTCCCCCACCTCATTGGTCTTTCTTTACCAACAACTCTTTTTCCGTCAACAACACAAAGAAACAAAACTTAGAGGTCTTTGGTCAGTTTACCAGCTTTGAAATAGACTTTCATCAGTTCAGTTGGGAAGAAAAGTCTCTTCTACCTAACCATGGAAACTTCCCACAAGAACACAGTTCTTTTGTGGATCCCATTTCACAGCGAATCAGTTGCCTGGGTATCTGTTTACTGCGAGAGCCGCTTTCCTCGACATACAGCTGTTCCTGCAACTGCCTTTGAGGACTCAATCTCTGCATCATTGGGTAGTATTTTAAGGATGAGCTGTTCTGGTAGAAAAAGCACAGGTCTTTTCTCTCTGGAAACAAGGATTCTCCCATCTGTGGAGTAAGAATGTGCCTCTATTATTACCCTGAGGTAAGGGTCTTCTGCTTCTATTATCATCCCTGGGGTAATGGCTTCTCCCTCAATTATTACCCTGAGGTAAGGGTTTTCTCCCTCAATTATTACCCTGAGGTGAGGGTTTCTCTTCTCTGTGGAAAACCAGCATGAGTGCCTTTGCTTAGTCCATAATTAGAACAGGTTATATCCCCCTGTGAGTACAACATGAGTTAGAAGGAAATGGTTCAGTCAGTTACCATGGTCTCATAGAAGAATTTCAGCTTAAAGCATCTCTGCTTTCCTCTGTCTCTAGACTTTNACTAAGTCTCTTTAGTGCACTCACTCTCTTCCTGGTTCTGTTGTTGGGCACATGACCCTGTTGAACAGCAGCCAGAGCTGTGGTGGGGAAGAGGAGAAGTCAGGGGCAGCTGCATCATTCAGCAATCAAGATCTCTGCTGGTCAGCAGCTGTGTTGTTGCACTCCCAACCCTGGGAGGGAGGGAGCGGGGGTTGTGACATCTCGGCAGTGTCTGTGCTCCCAGAGAAAAGGGTGGGGAGAAGAAGCTGTGGTAGCATATTCAGTTCTCCACGGGTGTTTTCTTCCCTTCCCCCTGTGCCAGTGGCTGCGAGTGAAGGTCAGATTTGGCCCTGTGGTCAGGAAAGGCCCCCTTGGCCCAGCCCGGGAGAGCTTTGGCCAGCCCCGTGAAGCTGCAGTGGCGGGGGGGGCTCTGAGGGCGGTGGCAGGGCCGCGCGGGATCCAGCAGCCAAGCCCGGGCTCAGTGAGAGCTCATCCCCCTGCTCCAGTGGGAGGAATTCAGCAGGTAGCAGCTGTTGCTAGGCAACGGCCTGAAAGTCCTTCTTTCCCCAAAGTGGGCGGGGGGCATGAAGTGGCATGAAGGCCAGGGTGGAGGGGCTGTGCAGGTGGTGGCAGGGGCCGTGCAGGGCAGCAGCAGGTGAGCCACCAGCAGGAAGCCACGGGCTGATGGCTTTCTCGGCCCCCCTTCCCAGCAGAGTGGGGGAGAGGCCAGGCCCGACTGGCCCCAGGCCCGAGACCCACGGAGGCCCGGCCTGGGCCGCGTGGGTGATGCTACCTTTTCTGAAGGCAGAAGTCAAAGAGAAAGAATCTTTAGGTTTAACCTCTTAAGATGTACCCTGCAGAGGGAGTCTAAATCTTTTAAGTGGTTAGTTTAGAGTGTCCATCTAAGAACTGGCCACTAATTGATCTCTAAAGTGTAGAAAACTGCACTTCCCAGGAAACTGTAAAAGTCCCTTCCAAGTGACTTTTTTCAAACCATGACACTCCTCCACATTTTTTATCTAATGTTTTAAGATTACTTTTTAATTAAGGATTTATTCACAAAATTTGGCAAACACTTCTCACTACTCATCACCTAAGAATAGCACATGTATGGCAATCAATATGCAATGCAACATTAACAACGGCAATAAGAGTATGGAAATCCTATATGCTGTAAATGTGAGCAATCTGTGATATAACCTTCCTAAGTTAACTATCTAAAATGATATACAGTTTTGTTAAAAGTATAATGGTTTTCCATATATTCTGGCTTCTGAGAATTCTTCTGTAGAGAACTACTGTATGGCCCAATGTAAATCTCACCTATGAAATTAAAGGCTTTAATTCATGTACTCTGTGTTCATATTGTGTTGGAAAATGCAGCACATCTGTCCTTTGTAGAGAAAGCCAATGGCCTTGTAGATTTGCCTCAATTTAAAAATCACCTAACCTCCAAAATAACAAGAATTAAAAAAAGCAGCAAGCGTACTTATTAAAAATAAATGGTGACAATTTCTAGGACAAGCCACAGAGTTTCAGCCACAAATGACAAGTTACTTTAACAGCATTTTAGCAGGTATCATCACATACTTGCAAAAGTATGGTATGTAGAAATAAGACTGTGGATCTAGTTAACTTGATTGGTCTTAGTTGTGCCAAAAGTGTGTTCCAGGATGGTTTCTTTTTTATAGGATGGTAGAATTATCTCACAGACACTTATTTCTGTAGCTCTGTTTGGTACTTCTTATTTAAGTGTTACATACACTTGTCCAAAAGTCATTCATCATAAAATCATACCCTTAATCCTCATTCAGTCTTCAGTCTTGTTATAAAAGCTTCCTCAAAGTATGTGCTTTTACCAGTGCAGAATTGACATATTTTATTTTCATACTTTACAAAATTTTCTTTGGAAAATGAATTAGCCAAAGCATCAAGGATAATTTAACCTTGGACTTATCAGCACTCTCTCTGACTCTCAGATCCTTGGCAGTAGGTAGCTCTCTGATAACACCTTCTGGGAGCAATACCTTGAGTCTCCATGAAGAAAACTCAGACTTGAAGTTTCCATGACCTGATATTCTGTCTTTGCTTCCTACCTCTAGTTCTTTTTTTTTTTATTATTTTGTCTTCAGGCAATTTGAATATTTTATCAGTATAAACAACAACAACAACGTCAAGCTGTATGATTCTATTTCCTCAGTTGTCAACTCCTTAACATAGAGACCCAGGAGATTAAAAGTGTACAATCAAGGTAAGAGACACCTTGACCAAAAACTATCACTAGTATATAAGCACTAGCAGTTAACAACACAACTCACTGTATATTAAGTTTATTTTTATTCTACTTTGAATTAGACTCATCCAGAGCAAACTGTTAAATGCATCAACAAATCCTCACTTTCTGACAAAGAAAAAAATAGTCTCTAAAATACACATCATTTTGCTTTCCAATCCATACCTGTGTGCCATACAATGGGGAAGTAACACAGCATAGAGCTGAGGAAGAAAGCAATAGCTGGTGGAATCTTCATGATTTCATGCCTCTCAACTGGGTTTTTTCTGCCCAGGTTTTGCCAGCGCTGGGGCTGTGCCGGGGCTGCCCGGACCGGGCCCAGGCGGTGCCAGCGGCTGCAGCGACCCCAGCGCAGGGCAGGCCTGAGCCCCTCAGCCACGGGCGGGCGGGCCAGAGCCCCGGGGAAAGCCTGGCCAAGGGAGGGCAAAACGCTGCCCGGCAGCCAGGGCTGAGCCGGGGGAACCGTGCCAGAAACAGCGCTGCCAGCCCCGAGGGGACAGCGGGAGCAGGGACAGGGCCGAGGAGAGGCCCGGCAGGGACGGCCCTGCAGAAACCCCGGTGGGGCAGGGATGTCACTGCGGCTCCTGGGGATGTTTCAGGATGGAGCAGGGAGAAGTGTGAGGAGGAAGGAGCAGCAGAGAGGAGCTGCTATGGGCTGACCTCACTCTCATTCCCATTCCTGCGTGCCCCTCACAACAGAAGACTGTTGTGAATGAAGGACTGAAGGTGAGCCTGAAACAAGGGGGAATGAAGGAAAGATGGTTTCCTTTTTTTTCCACTTTTTCCTCATCAACCAGCTCTTTTTAACTGGCAAGAAATGAAACTGATTTTCCCTAAGTTGGGTCCATTTTTTCAGTGTAATTATTGTCAGCCATCTCCCTGTCCTTATCTCAACCTTCGAGCACTTCCATCTTATTTCCCCATATGTCCTGTTAGCAAGAATTGAGAGAGTTGCTGGGTGGCGGTCTGGCATACAATCAATGTCAACCCACCACACCCTCATAATACTCAAGAAAAAAACATTTCATCATACTCTGCAGTCCAGTAAACTTAGAAGACAACCTAAAAAGAGATTTGATCCTTTGTAAATCTGTAAAATGGTGATAGGACTCCATATCATGCCAAGCAGAGAAATAACATGAGCATTTTTTGCATGAGTGAATTGGGATGAAAAACTAAGATAAAATTCCGGCTGTGACCTGGAACTTTCCACTCATAGATCTCACTTTGATGCTAACCATTAGGCAGTGGCAAGCCACTGTTCTGAAAAATAAATGTCTCGAAAAGAAAATGGTTTGTCCTTTTTATAGAGCTGAAGAGTAAACAGGAAGCAATCTCGAAGATGAGATGATTTGTATACAATAAGTGAGAACTTTTAGCTATTTCTTTTGTCTTTTCCTGGAGATGAGGACAAGTGGATGGAGACAAATAAGAGACTGAAGTGACTAAGTATTTCTTGTTTGCTTGGACAATTACAAAAGTAGAATACGTATTTTCCTGAAAAAACCCCAGTAGCTGTTTGAATACATTCATTCTTACATATGTGGCATCTGGATTTTTGTGAAAATATTTAGAGGATCATAGAATCATAGAATTGTTGGGTTGGAAGGGATTTTAAAGATCACCTATCTCCAATCCCTTTGCCATGGACAGGGAGAACTTCCGCTGGATCAAATTGCTCAGAGTCCCATCCAGCTTGGCCTTGAACACTTGCAGGGATGGGGCATCCATGACAGCTTTGGACAACCAGTTCCCATGCCCTACTACCTTCATAGTAAAGAATTTTTTTCTAATATTTAGTCTAAATCTATTCTCAGTTTGAAGTCATTCCCCCTTGTCCTGTCACTACCTGCTCTTGTAAAAAGTCCCTCCATCTTTCTTTTAGGTTCCCTTCAGGTACTGGAATGCCACAATTAGGTCACCCCGAAGCCTTCTCTTTTCCAGGTTGAACAAAACCAACTCTCTCGGCCTTTCCTTGTATGACAGGTGCTCCATCCCTCTCATCATTTTGTTGGCCTCCTCTGGACTCGCTCCAACAGGTCAATGACCTCCCTGTTCTGGAGACCCCAGAGCTGGATGCAGCACTGCAGGTGGAGTCTCACCAGAGCAGAGCAGAGGGGCAGAATCCCCTCCCTGGTCCTGCTGCCCACACTGCTCTGGATGCAGCCCAGGACACGTTTGGCTTTCTGGGATGTGAGGGCACATTGATGGGTCATGTCCAGCCTCTCATCCACCAACACCCCCAAGTCCTTTCTGGGCAGGGCTGCTCTCAATCTCTTCATCCCCCAGCTTGCGTTGATGGCAGGTTTTGCCCTGACCCAGGGACAGCACCTGGCACTTGGCCTTGTTGAACCACATGAGGTCCAAGTGTGCCCACTTCTTGAGCCTGACCAGGTCTCTCTGGATGGCATCCCATCCTTCAGGTGTGTCAGCTGCACCACTCAGCTTGGGGTCATCTATGAATTTTCAGATGAGAATGAATATGTGCGTCATAGAAAAAACATTAGAAGTTGTTCAGTCAAAGAATCAAGAACTCTATGAGCTTTTTCTCATGACTTACAGAACTAACATTCTCAGCAGTGTCTGGTAAAAACGTTTTGAGGCTGACTTTAATCAACAATATTTTACTGCCAATTACATTTTATATTCAAACATTGCCATCACAGAGTGATAAAGGAGATAAATATATTTATCTTATCAAATCTATGAAAGGTTAATGTAAGTACTGATCATGGTCTGTAAACACTGATACAAGAAACAGACAAAAAAATTTAGAGGGACCTTCCATCTGTTTAGCCAGAATATAGCAGCAAAAGTGAATGAGAAACAGATTTTTTTAGTTAACAAAAGAAAAAAAAAATGCTATGGAATATTGTGATTTTGCTATCACTTTATATTTTTAAGTTAAGGCTAGATATATTTATAAACTTGCTTGACTACAAATGACAGGATGTGATAAAAAAGTTTCCAATTATATAATTTAGACTAGACAGGCATTTGTTTGTTCTAGCCCTAGCATTCATACAAGATTGCAATAAAGGATGGTAAATTTGATAATGCTGACTAAAATATTCAGTTGCATATCTCAGCACAGCTCGAGCTGCCTGCCACCGCGACCTTCCTGTAAGCTCTCCGAGTATCGGAGCTCCAGTCGGTGGGCGAGTGGGCACAGGCTTGGGGCACATGCAGCAGGATGTTAGATGAATGACAAGGCAGAGGCAGGAGAGGTTCTTGTGTGGAGATCTCAGGGGAGGTTTATTTAGCCTGCACTCTGAGGGGGTTCCAGGAAGAAGAACCCCGATCTGAGGGCTGTACAGGGTTTTTACTCAGGGATCTAAGGGGAGGGGTTTAAGGGCATGAGCCAACAGGAGCAAGGGGTAGGAGGGAAAGAGGGTGTAGCCTGGGAATATGAACAGGGATACAAAACAACTGGGATACAGGGGGGAAGGAACAGCCAATGGGGCAAAGCACCAATGGAGTAACAGAACTCCAAACAGACCCATATAGGGAAACACAGAGGTGAGGTTAGAATCACTCTCGCCTGGGCATGAATAAATCAATGGGCAGTAATATTCTCTAGACAGTGCCCCTCCAGGGCTCAGCCATCGGGGCAGGCTCACCAGCCTCCTCAACAGTTGCATAAAGTTCTCATTTAATTCACTAACTTTTAAGTTATTTTCATGTACATCTAATATTTTCTTAATTCATTGTCTATATATATTGTAAGAAGTTCACAGGAAATATTTGAATGACATAGCTAAGGGATTTATTGGAATGAATTCCTCCTAAACAGTGAGCTCTTAGCTGTTATCTATTTCACTTGACATTTCATTATAATTTTTTTCTCTACTGTGTGTTTTGTATTGCAACTTTCTAATTATGACTATTATTTTTAATGTATTTATTTTTAGAATTGGAGCTATTTATTGTATTAATGGGTAATATTTTCTGCTTAATGAATTAATTTAGTGAGCGATTTTGTCCCATTTTGGTGGGGAAATTAATGGACTTTTCTTGGTCTACATTTTACCTTCTGCGTGCATCAGATTCTGCTTAGAGACCTAACATTTGTTTGCACTATTCATGCCTGGACATCATAAAATATTTCAAGCTTCTCTTGTTGTGTAGACAGTTACTATTGCCTACACTTAGCATTCTTTTCAGCAAAGCATATTTTGTGTTATGTAAAATTTTGAACTAGTGCCCTTATAAAGAATCCCATCATATGCAGCAGCTCCACATATGCAGTCACAATATAATTTTATTATTGGGAGAATCTCTGCTGCCTCTCTTTGCCATTCACGAAGAATTACTCTCAATGTGTTCTGAGGCTGGATCATTTTACCTGTTTTTTTGAGCCTGACATATTTTGCTGAAGAGGTGGACAGTTCCAGCATCATTTACTCTAGATAGTTCTCCATACAACTCCCTGCCAAATTTATAAACTATTTTGAAAGCATAAACTTAATTTAATAAATATTCTTCTATTTAATGTTAATTGTTTTAAGCTGATATGATGGTTCAAAAATTCCTTCCACAAGATAATGTCTGTCAGAATTTACCTCAAATGATTTCAAGCCCAAATCACTGACTATTAGAACATATGTTCCTACTTTGTTTTCCTCAATATAAATATGTTGTGACTCAACTGGAAATCCTAATCAGAATATACCTATTCTAGCCTTATAAGAACTGATTGGAGAAGAGACAGTTTTCATTGGTCTATTTACTATAAATACTGGCATGTATAAAATCTTCATCAGACAGTATCCATTGAAACAACAGTATGTTAAATATAAAATTATATGCCTAAGAAACAGTCCTCAGTATCTGCCACACAAGAAGTTGTAGCACTATCAAGTAGAGAGCTTGACGCTCAGAGTTGAGAGCAATGTGAATTTAATGTTCACTATGCAAATTTCTCTGCCTGAAGCTCTTCTTTCCCTGGTGAGGAACTACTGAACTTACTCTCAGCTGCCTATGCATTGGTAACTGCAATACTTCTTTACGATCAAGGTTGGGGAATGCCAGTAGGACATGGAATAGGAAATTTTTCATTGTATGTCTTGTGTTTGGTTCCCAAGTTACCAGCCTTTCAGAGTATTTCTGCTAGCCAAGAAGGTCAACAATCCAGGAAGCCACCCTGGACTGGTCTACCAAGAGAACACTAAAGCATGTCTCACATAGATCAGTTCACTACAGTTTAATCAGTTAAAAGTCATATATTCTACAGTATTAGATTACCATCTCAGCAGTTTCATGGCATACCATATAAGTATGTCAGTGCACTTGTGACTACAGTGCAAAAGCATGTTAAAAGATAAATAAAATATTTTGGTGAATCCAAGCCTCCCCCACTGTGCTAACAATTTTTCTAGCCCAATTCACTGAAGTGGAAAGAAAGGAAGAGGTGAAAGTTGTCTGTGAACTAGTGGGTAACAGTTCACCAGCTGCCCAAATTATTCTCAAGTACTTCAGCACCTCTCTAGATAAAAATTTACATGGTTCAGAGGACTTGATGTAGACAAGAACATTTGTCAAATGATAACCAAATTTTTTCAACTTACATTAGAGAAGTTACGAAGCTGAACTATAGCAGCCTTTTGCACTAATCTATTAGTTAAAGAAAAAAGCCGCAAGGCATGACATGCCTTCAAATCTATCTATATCTGTAAGCAGATGTGTATATTCAGGAATGCATTATAAGCATCATTAATACTGATACAGAAAGATACTGCAGTCATCTTTCATAACCATAGGTTTCACACATGCAGTCTGCCTGAACAACCTTCCTCAGTTCAGAGTGTTCATCCGTCTTGTAGGAATGGTTCAGCATTTTCATTCATCATTTGAATGAGATGAGGTAAAACCTACCTATTTTTTTTCTTTTTTTTTTCCCCAGGCTTGAACTAGTGTATTTTCATGGACTGTGCTTTCTCGGCCCATTAATAGTAATGATGTTATATGGTTCACTGTAGTCCTTTCCATGGGCTGCTGCTCGTATCAGAGCAAGTAATAAAGAAGCAAAGCCCTGCTGAATGGAAATGCATGGCCTCACTGGAGGGGGTGAGTGGAGATCAGTTAAAAGCATAAACTAAGAGAATCCACTATTTTCCCTCAAAAAAGAAACAAGTAAACAAGCACAAAAAGAAAAGAGAACCTTCAGAAATAGAAATTAACTCTAGTATTTTCTTGTCCATTTTTAATGGAATTTCATGCTTAGGCACATTCACAGGAGTAAACAGTGAGATTTTCTGTATGACTTACACAGGATATTATTTTGAACTGCCTGTTCATTGCACTCATGTGGATATGTGAATAAAAGTGAAAGCTCACAACCCTCCCTAGGAAACTATCAGCAGTGCCAAATTACCACCACATCCTGAACTGTGTTGCATCTTTCATCTCCCCGTCTGAAATGATTTTATGGCGTCCAGAATCATGATAATCATTATGCCTAGAAGTGGGCTTCAGACATTGTATATGTGTGAAAAAAAGGAATTAATCAATTCATTTGGAATTTTCTCATCTTCCTTCATCTACTCTAAGAGCTAGGCTGTTAACATCCATGTGTAGTTTCTCTTTCTTTTTTTCTTTTCAAAGATCAGTTGTCCAAATAAGCTGTACATTTTGGGACTGGTAAATAGCTTTCTTACAGAGGTCTCTAAATGTGCTTTATGACATGACAGGATGGTTGCGACAGAGATGGGATCACTCTTGTATGCTTTAAAGTGAGATTTATTGCTACAATCTCATGAAGTCGTGAGAACACCTTCACAGAGGAATGTAGAGGTCAGCCATAGTGCAGAAAGTGGTCACAAGACTGCAGGTTACAAAGTCTCTTAAAGGTTAATTGGCCAATAGATAATTGCCACATACATATATTTTGCTTTTCACACCAATAGTCAATCACACCTGCATTACACATCTGCCGGATTGTGGACTTTTTCATCCAATCATGTAACTGACATACAGTTCCATGTTACTCTATTCCATATTACTACATTTTAAACTTTTTACTTTATTCTATAACTACTTCTATATCTAAACTTCACGCTTCAAAACCTTCTACTATTTACCTTAACATGCCTCTTCTTGAATGACAGACCTACACCCTTGTTATATGTCCCTTATAGGTCCCTAAGTTTGGAAACCTTTTCCATGGTCTCAGATCAAATGCAGCACATATTTCATAACCAGACTTAACAGGCCCAAGGCCTTGAGGACTTTCTGTGCCTTGGATTCCGACAATGACACTGTGTGGGCATGAGGCCTACAGCCATGATATATGTCATGAGATATGTGGTAAAGGGATTTTCATGAGGTATGCGGTGATGGGATTTCTGTGGGTATGATGGGATTTCAGTGGACATGATGGCCTGCTGAGGTGGTGACACCTTGTCAGGCAGAAGCCAGGCAGCCCTCTTCTCTGCAACTGGACAGGTAGAAGAGGGGGACAATAACGTGTCCCAGTTCCATTCCATTCTTGTGCAAAACCCACAGTCTTTGCAATCTTTCTTTGTAAATCTTGATATCCTTCATTTACACATAAATTGCCTCCCCCCTATATTTATGGTGGCAGTAACGGAATATTTGACTATACTCTCACCTCAACTTATCCCAAAATAATAAATTGCCATTTGAAATCCTTGACAGGAGAGGATGAGAATATGATGAACTTGTATGCAATTTGATGGGGCTTGCTCCTCTTTCCTCCTCAAAGCAGGGACACCTCTGTGGTAAGACTGGCACATCCAGCTACACTGGAGTATACCCAGGAACTCTTGTTCACAGTGCTATATTTTGCATTGGTCACAGTGCTGCACTTATATTTTGCATTTGCAGTAAATTTATCACCAGCAATATAAAAGAATCTATAACCCGTTGCTCCAATAAGCTGCACTATTAGTGAATCTGTGTTCCTAAAAGTTCCTGTTGAATTCGTCCAGACTTTTACTATTTAATTGGTTAAAACTCACTGTTTGTGACTCTCTCATTGCGAATGAGACCAGACTTAGAGTGTAGCCCACACTCTTTGTGCATCTGGGTTCTTACTGGACACAAACAGACTTGTATTTCATATCTGGTTCTAATCAGAAATTAAGCCCTTCTGCACCCAGGCCCTCTTAGGACCTGCTGGGGCAAGGGGGTTTATTCTCTCCCAAATCTTTATACTCTTAACAGACTGGTCTAAGATGAAAGGCACAACACAGAAAGCGTTACTCAAAGGATATAGAACTGATACTCCAATTCAGGACTGCTATGACCAAGAATGAGTGAGAACAATTAAGACTGTAAACTACAGCAATCTGCATTGCCACCCCAGCATATTCCACTGAGTTATTTTCGAGTGCCTACACAGTCCAAACAAATATCACAATGTCACAGCAGAAAAACTCTCTTTGTCTACAGTTAATTTAACTATAGAATAACAGGATAAGTGAGAGTAAAAAAGACCCCGAAAAGCTGGGTAAAAGTAACCATCACACTTCTTTGCCAATATATGTAAGATGTGAAAGCAGTAAATTCAAATAATATTGTCAGGCAATCAAAGCATGCTAAAAAAACCGAAAGAAAATCAAAATAAACCAGAACCAAACCAAACCAAGCCAAACCCAACACGAAACCAATATCAATGAAAAAAACTCCAACAAAACAAAACAAAGAAACCCCCCAAAAACCTATCAACCCACCAACTAACCAACCAACAAAACACCTTACCCCACCAAAAAAACCCCAAAACCCACCACCAAATCCTCTAGGCATTCTCTACAAAGTTTCACAAAGCAATCAAATAAAAAAAAACCCCTCATGATATCAATATCCTGCTGCACACAAAGAAGCAAACAATAGAAATATTCTGGGTGTGCACTTCAGATTTTGACACTGGATTTCCTTCAGAAGAAGCCAAGCAAGGGAATACAAGTGCCCTCAAAACCCTAAGGAAAACTCACAGAAAATCAAGTGTAATTGTCATTCAGCATTGTACAAAAGAACAGCAACTAATAGACAAGAGCGTAGAGGACCCGTTTTCACATTATCAATAGAAGTATGAAGAGGACAAAAAAACTCATATCACCTTTTAAAAAATTGGTTTTTAATTGTTCTCACTTTCATCTCTTCACTTACTTTCACACCATGGACATCTCTTCCCTTTGTTCATGGAACACAGACATTTTTCAGATAGATTAGACACAAAAGACCATAGATCAGCAATGATGCCTGCAGATACCTAGATGACATTAATTAAAACCTTTGTTTCGTATAAGAAAGCTGTGGCTGTTATCTTGGAGACCAAATGAATTAATTCATACTGGGTTTTTTGAGAGGGATGGCATTATGAATAACCCCTGAATACATCTCTTTTAAATGCAAAATGGTCCTTAAGCTTGAATATAAAATTTCTCTGAAGCTGAAAGTAAAAGTGGCATCACTTCTGTTTTAAGAATGTAATCTTAATTTCATGTCTACAGAATTGTGAGAACAAAATTGTTCAATATTCACAAATCTTAATTGGTGAGGCTTTCAGAGCAGACACCATAGACACTACACAACTTGCAAATATACTCTTTGTAAAAGAAGATGAACAGGAGCTATGAAAGCATATTTTTCTTAAAAATTATGTTAATTTAACAGATGGTTTAAAATACTAAATTGTTTGTGCCCAGAGAATGATGAAGAAAGCATCAGTGAAAACATAAAGCAACAAGTAAAACTGTAATATTGCTGTAGCAGGATATGTTTAACTTCTTTTTGCAAGGCTAAGAAGACACTGAGGAGAATTTTCTGGTGAAGAAACAGTAGCATGACTTCCAGGCTGTGATCCAATCACGGTGGAAACCTGCTCTGGCAGGTCTATTTACTCTGAGTCCCAAGCTCCATTGTCTGACAGAGCAGCACTATCAGAGAGTTGATCAGGAAGATGCATAATGTAGAGAGGTCAGAATTAATAAGGATTTGCTTCTGACACTTTAGAGCTAAAACATCACACTTCATGCTGCGGTTCTTTTAACTAAAAATACCTTCCTGATTGCAGGCCACCTCTTATTTTACCAGCAGTCACTGAGATTGAGAGAGCACTCACTGCCAAATGTATTGTTTATTTATTAGCATTCCAAGTGGGGGACAACAGTAAAGCAATTTCTTTCCTGTGGATTTCAGCAGAATGCAAATAATGCTATGACAAAATTCCTGTTTTGTTAAAATTAGGGTTGAAAAGTCCTTACTGTTTAAAGATCTTATTCCTAAAAATTCACCTGCTTAGTAAGACCTGTTGTGCTGGATCAGAACAAAGACCCATTTAAACCAGCATTCTATCTATAAGAGTGGAAAAATGTAAACATTCAGGGAAAAGTATATAAAAAATAATAATCCAGTTATAGCCTCCACAATTCTAAATATCTGATTCAGGAAATTCCTGAATTGTAGTTGGAATTCTATACATAGATTTTCATATCCATGTAATCCTAGCTTCAATTAGCAGCAACTAGGGTACTTGCTTTAACACCTTTCTCTTTCAAAAATTTTAACACTTCTTTCCTCACTTCATCAGTTCATTTTAAGTAATGAGAAATTATGGAGGATGCTTAGAAGGATTACTAAGGTTCTTCAGTCAAGAAACCTGGAGAGTTTCTTGGCAGTGAACAAGATCCTGGATAGTCTGCTCTAGAGCTCTTCAAGGATCTCATGAGTTTTCCAAACCTGTCTGCATTCCGTTGGATACTATAATTCAGAGGAAATAACATCCTAGTTCTGTAGCATATATAATGAGGGTCAAATATTTTAGGGATCTAATACTTTCAAAATTACCTAAAAAGCCAGAAAATCTGCTTTCTTTAGGTAGCCTTGGATGGGTCAACCTTAATAAATTCTTCACCAGTTAACAGTCATTAACAGTCATTTCACCCTCATTGTTTCTAATTAGTTCTTCCTCTAAAATCACAAATTGATTCAACAGCTCTGTATCAACATCAGTCATGAAGCAGACAGTAAGTAATGAAGCATTCATAATGAAAGCTCACAAAATATTTCATTTTATTCTTTTTTTGGGGAGGGTTGGTGTTTTTTAGCAAGTATTCCCTGCATTCTTATTTCTTAAATATTATATAATCTTGTTTCTGTAGAAGCAATAGTCTCAAATTTTTAGAAAGCAGTTCAGCATTGGGGAAGGAGGTATCTGAGTAAACTGTTCAAGATTATAAAATCTTCTTATGTTTATCTTTACATTAAATGCAAAAAACCGATGACTTTTCATTGACTCTTGCATTATTTTTCCCAGATTCCAGTTTTATAAGCTCTTGAAAGAAACAGACACTTTAAGACTGAGAAGGTCTTTGAGATAATTTAGAGTAATCTACTGCATGGAGGGAGTTTCTGTATGAAAATGCATCACATAAATTTTTTGATTTATTGTCTTTTGTTAAAATCTCAAATGAGAAATATTTTCCAATACAGCTACAGATCTTCAGTATTTTTTTCATCTGATAATTAAAAAGTATAATTAGTTTGTAAGTAAAGCTGACTTCCTCATACTTTCATACAGGGTCAAGATATTATTTGTTTATATTAATTGAAATTAATTTGCATTGTGAGTAAATTTTAATTTTTTTTTTTTCTGATGACAGAAAAGCATTGTAGGGGAGGCATTTTGCTGTGTTGTGTAGTTCTTGCTATATCAAACGGTGCTGTACAGTATAGTTTCATGAACTTTGGAGAAGAATATAAAGCTTTATGAAAGCACAGAATAGGAAAGAAAATTGAAGAAAATAACTCCATTAGCGCAAGATGTTAAAGGTAGAGAGAGTGGGGAAAGTGGACTATCACTGTGATGGTCTTTTCTGCTTTCAGTCTTCAGTAATTATCACTGGATAGCTCTAGTGATAATTACTTCTAAAGGTTGTCTATTCCAACACCTCCTGCTCCATGCCTGATCTTACCAGAGACATCTAAACTAAAAACTGTCATTTCAAAGGTCTATGTACTTTTTGACATGTAAAGTTATTGTTAAGTCTCTGAGGAGGGTTTTTTTTTATGCTGTTGCCAGATATCTTGTGCCCTTCCAGATGATCAACTTCACCAAAACACGAGCTTCTGAAAACTTACGTAGAATTAAGGTACAGGTTGATACAACCTGTAAATTGTCCCTTTCAGAGGCAGAAATTGGACTCTCAAATTACCCACATATAGTCTAAAGTTTATATCTTTAGTCTCGTTTTCCTTTTGATAAAAAGGAAGAATAATATATATTGGTGTAAGGGAAAGGTGAAATTCTTACTGCTGAGAAAACAGAGATCAAAAGGGCAGAGGGAGCAGGAAGAGTTATTATGTAAATTTCTGAAAATCGGCGTTCCCAATCAACTTTGCCCATTCCTATCAATAGCTAAGAACTTATACATTCGGTCATCAGGGGTGTGATTCAGGTGCCTACACCATTAGCACTTACAACCATTCAGGGAACCCCAGAGCTTAGTTCTGTCTCCACTTGGTCTTCCATTCAGTTTCCTTTAAGTCCTAAGTCTCACCTGCTTGATCTAAGCAGAAGTTTTAGGACATCCTATATGGCAGGAGATGCAAATAGCACAGTATGGGAAAATATCTGACCTGGAACAGAAACAGAACAAAATTATGCTCTCTCTGAGAAGACCCTGCTGTCATTCTGGAAGTAATTTTAAGGTTTTTAATATAATTCTCTACGTTTCTGTAGCAAAGGGTTAGGAATGGTATTCTATCATCTTACATAGACATAACAGACAATCTGAAGTAAATCTATGAATGCTTTATGTGTCTTAGCAATGATAAGACACATCCATACTGTACATTTCATTTACAGATTTCCATTTTTGGCTGTGCACCAAAACCAAGCCTCTTCCAGAAACTGATGGTCCTGGCCTCACTTTGCAGTGCCGCCAGGTAGCTAGCTTATCAATGTTGGCATTACTTTTCTTTTTATTGTAGGACTTTTACACAAAAGGCAGAACAAACCATAAAGTTGCATAATGAAATAAAAGTATATTTTCCAGCAGTAAGTCAGAAAATAATCTCTTGGGTACAGATACATTTCTGTACCTTTCACTGAGTCATTATCTGAGAGAGGAAAACTATTCCTAGTTCAAGGAGTTGATATGACAGTAAATCATAAGTTTGTCTTCTCATTAGGTTTAAAATAATTTGTGTACTAAGAAAAAAGGAAGTGAAGTAGAAGCTATCATTTTAGAGTGATGGAGAAAACACAGTTTTTGAGGTATTCATTAGGCACCAGATAAAAATAACATGTCCTCAAGAAAATCTTAGATGTGGCTAGAAGGTTTGGAAACTAAAATGTTTATTCACTGGAGAAGTTCTGACGGAGTAATTTCCACAGACATGATTTTAAACAAGTCAGGTTTTTTGGCCTTTTTGTCTGTCATCACATTTATAAATATTCAATCCTTCCTTTTCCGGTAGCAGAAGTCCCATGATGAATGAAGGTGTTACTCTATCTTAGGTTCTACAAGTTTTTCTCCCCTCTCTCATAAGCCTTCATTTTTTCTCTCCTTGACATTGCATTGATTTTTGTGGTTTTTTGTGTGTGTGTGTGTGTGTATGTGTGTTTTACCCCCACTTTACAATATGTGCTGGTTTCTGGCAAATAAACCAAATTAAAACCAAAAACAGTTTTTGTAAAACAAAAAAAAGAGCAGAGAACAATTTGGTTAAGCATCAAGAATGTGATTATAAAACATAATTATAAAATTTTTTTTTGAGAAAAACCTTTTTGTAAACTAAAAATAAATCTATATTTACCATGCACAGATGCTCGATGATGATAAATATTTTAAATAACATATTTTTTAAAAAGTTTGATCTCACATTCAGTTTAATAAAAAAAAATAAGCAGATGGCAGCACAGTATGTGCCTTTTGGATATTATCATAAGATCTCTATTGCTGAAATGTAAAAATTACCTTGTGGCTACTTCATCAGTATAGTAAACTATGCTGTTTGAAATGCAGAGACAAACATTCAGAATTATGAGTTCACTCAGCGTGCAGGAAAATTTTTCAAAGCAAATTACAGTTCAAGTTCTGAACAGACATTTTTACTTGAATATTCTTGAATAATACTAAAGTTAAAAGATCCCCTTAAAGCAGCTATTAGTTAGGTTTCCTGCCTTCTTTTAATATACCAATAATAAATTTTATATCTACAACAAACTACACAATACCTGAAAATTGCTGTTGTGAAATCTGACACTCAGAAATTAATTCAGAAATGTTATACCATTAAACGCAGGATGACAAAATATGTTCCACAGCACTTAAATAGTTTAAATTATATCTCTGGAATGCACAGGAGCTTAAATATATTTTGGAGTTTGTTTGACTTTTAATATTAATTCTTCAAGTGATATATACCAAGGGTACATTTTTTCACCCGAATCCAAATGACTACAGGAAAACAGTTACAACATTGAACAAGAAAGGCAATGACAGATAAGTGCTCTTGAAGAAACAGCTGGGGTTATTTATCAACATTATATTTATCAAAGCATACTCCCTACTTGGCTCCAGACATTTTAAGAGCCACTTCCTTAGAGGGATAAGCCTCTAAGCACAAGGCTTCTGCTACCTATTTGCAGTCTAATTTTAAAGAGGGTTTAGGGAAAGGAAGGCTGACCGCTGTGTGAAGAAACATGGGTTGCAACTACCTGGTGTTTTACAGGCAGTCATGGCTGGATTTGTCTGCACTCCAGGCTGGCTGAATGTAAGCCTGCAGCAGACCAGAATATGCTGAGGTACAATTAACGTGGCACTGAGTTTGAGCTAATAAGCCTTGCTGGGAGACAGGACTTTCAGGTGCGTGTGACACTCCGGCTCAGCGCCGTGCTAACACAGCTACATGGCCTCCAGTTTAGACCTGGCTTGCATCCAGCTGCTTCAGCGTGATGCAGGCAAGGACAGCTGGTATTTGCTCTGAGCACGGACAAGATTTACTAGTGACTGCTACTGCCTGCAGAAAATTCACACAGCAGAGACTGTGCTGGGAGCAGCACAGCACCTTCTACCTCTGTTAGCTGGAAATCCTAGAGAAATGAAGGGACTCGCAGGACAAGTTGAAGATACAAGCAAAGAGAGATTTTTATCCAAGATGCAATTTTAAAATGTATTTCTTCTGTCAATCTTCAATGACTAAATCAATTATGCTGCTCTTCTGTGACACTGCAAATGTAGCTGCCCCATGATCATAGAACAAAATGGCACAAGTATTCTTCAGCCTGACACAGACAGTGCACAGAAAGGTCACATTTCTCTGTGACGACATTCAGACATAACCAAAAATCCCCAAATCTGCTTGTACCATCATGCTCCGAAGCATACAAACATTCAGATTATATCTTAAAGCCTAGTCGGTGGGCTGCAGGAAGCCTGGAATTTAAAACAGTGAAGTGCATGAACCCTGTCTACCAACTTAAGCACTCCATTTGAGAGAAACATAAGAAAATCTAATGCAGAATCACTTTATAACCTTAACAGTACACACATAAGGATCTTAACTCAGAAACAGTATGTAGGTAATTGCAGATAATCACAGAATATTCTGAGATGAAAAGGACTCACAAGGATTATCAATTATGAATGGCCTATATTGAACCCAAAACCTTGGTTCTGTTAGCACAATGATCTAATGAAGTGAGCTAAATGGTTTGTGTTCCTCTTACTCCAGCAGGTTAGGAGGCAGTCAGAATAAAGTTCTTCACTGAAAGGATACCTGAATACCAGAAACAAGCTCCCCAGGGAAACAGTGATGGCACAAGGCTTTTCAGTGTTTGAGAAGCATTTGGACAACATTCTTAAACACATGGTTTATATTTTAGGTTGCCCTTTGTGAAGTTAGGAGTTGGACTCAATGATCATCATAGGTCCCTTCCAACTCAGAGCAGTCAATTTAGTAGTCATTTGAATGCAAAATAAAGGTATTAAGAGGGGGAGATGAAAATAATTTTTAAAAGAAGCATCTTTAAAATAAGGATGTAAAATGTAAATAAATCAGCTCTTTATGTAGATCGAATATCAAAAGCAGGCTGTACTGGATGCAGTGTGCTTAAGCCAAAGTACAGAAAAGACAACTACTTGTTCAGGGGTTATGTCTATTTACTAAGTGCAATCAGCCTGTAACCCTCAAAGATGAATTGCTGCAGTTTAAGACCAGTTAAAGGAAGACAGTGTGCAATAAAGGGAGGCAAGAGCATATGTGGGAAGGTGTGGAACAGAGCTCCCTCTGAACTAGTTGCTGCTGATGTAAGGTAAGTAAGAGTAAGGATTTCTTCCTGACCAGGTGAAAAAAGATGAGGTGAGGAGCTGGTGCCTCTCTGAACCTGACTTCTGAGAGATAATTCTTGAGAATTCTTCCCCAGCTGAGGAAATGAGCCGTGCAGCAAGATCTTCATACTGGAGAATCCACACAATTTTCTTTTTCTGCCACATCACTTAACACCAGGTACAGGTAGAACTCCGAAGCTGAGGATTTTCTCCCTTTGAATAACAGGTCTGGGTTCTTCGCTAGAGGTTGGTGTTGGTTGTGCATCTGGATCTCCAAGCAAGGTCAGCCTTGTCCCAGCTGTTAATAATTACATAACATTCTCATGTATTTATTCTTGAATTCCATGAAATGATGAGATCTCATGATGCCTTAAGTTTTAAGTT
>WEKY01051226.1:1124-19653 GCA_013390045.1 Picathartes gymnocephalus
GCAGAAATATAAAACCCAAGAGGACTGAGTCTTGTTGCACCTGAGAAGGGTTTATCTTACAGCACTGTTCTCCAAGGGATCTGACCATTTCCACTGAGCCTTAAGAAACAGGCATTTTTGACAAGATGTTTCTGGACTCAAACATAACCAGAGGCTCTTGATTTTCTGCAGGGTTTTAAAATGCTATCTTATTTTGAAAAACCACAACAAGACAACACCTGATGCCCTGTATATCTGTAATATCCCCCCAGCAGAAATGAAAGTTGTCTTTTTTCTTAGTTAGTTCTAAAAGAGAAGAATTGCGGATTAAAACATGAAACAAATGATAAATCACTTATGTGCTGCTGGTAGGAACTGGGATGTGATGATTACAAGCGCTGAATAAAATGTCTGAACAGAAAAGAATAAAAGATAAGACAGAAGGGATGGACTCCACAGGGCCACAGTCATCTGAGCAGAGACTGCACAGCCCTGGCAGCAGGGTGAAAGCAGGAGCTGCACCAGGCTCCATGAAACCCACAGCAATTTCATGCCAAATACACAGCCCACAGTGAAAAATTCCCACAGTGAAGAACACACATATAGTGTTTCCAAAGCAAGTTACTGAGGCACCGTGGAAACTGCAGGGCAGCATACAAGGGGACTGTATCTTACAACATTAATTCCAAAACTTGAACTAATTTGGAAGGCTCTGTGCTTGGTTGGTATTTGGGAAGCACAACACATCCATAACACATCCATGCTCTGTTGCCTTTCTTCAGGGCCACTTGGCTTTGAGATGGGATCAGCAGCATTAATCCCACATAAAAGAACCTAAACCTGATCCAATTGTCACAGTAATATTCAACTATCGTGCTCTTCTGAGGGCTGGTGTAGCAGAAAGTGAATAAAATTTGTAACACTCCTTCTTTCCCTGAACTCTGAGAATTCAAAACTGTTTTACCTGTAAGGCTTGGACTAAAGAGACAGAAAAGAGCTACACTAACTCACCCTAGCTGGGAATTATAAGGTCCTGAAATCCGATACACCGTAGCACAGTTTCCTTCTATCTTCTGGTTTATAGCAATGATCTATGCCTCAAATAAAATACGGAAAAATGGAGAATTGGGAAGAGAGAGGACAGTAAGCACACCTTAGAGCAGTGGATGCTACCTAAATTTAAAAAAAAAAAACCCAAAACTAAAAAAAACCCCTTTTTTTATTAAAAGCACCATAATTTCTTTACTGTTGTTTCTTGAGTCATTGTGAATTAAGAAAGGAGTCTATTACCTGTTCCTAAATTGTGTTCACCTGAGTCACTATCAGTAAGACTTGTATTTGAAGCAGTATCTGTTTCTTGCTAATTACTGCAATCCTCCCTTTGCCAGTACCCACAGCCAACGTAACCTTATAGTTCAGTAATCTATACAATGCTTTCTCTTCATTTAACATAGTTCAGTGCATGGCATGCAAGTTTGCTCTCACAGGGGACAGCTGGTGCACATTCACAGACAGGGGAAAACTGTGCATGTAAACTCTGGGACTAAAGCATAAGGAATAACCACAGCACCTTGGAGTAAAGCAGATAGAGAAAATGTGATATAGAAACACACAATTTGCTACCTATGACAAGCCTTTATTAGGCTTCTTCAAGCTTATCACCCTGCTGCTGGCTGGAGTCAGCACATATCTGAAGGAAAAGGAAACTCTTTTTTCTTCCATGTCCCTCTCTAACTGTCCCTTCACAGTGGAAAGATTTTCCTCATTTTTACTGTGATTAGCTTGTTCAGGGAATCGTAAGACTGAGTCTATCTTCCATCAGCTTATGTAACTCTGTACTAATGGTTTTAAAAATGACACAGCCACAGCACTTGTTCTGTTCTCCTCAGTGAGATGGCCCACACACATCATACACAACTGCTCCCACAGTTACTTTCTCAAGTAATCCTATCAATACAGTGCAGAACAGTCCCTCAGGCATCATCTCAACAACTCTTTTCTGTTCAGGCTTCGTGCCATTTTTCTCTTGTCCTTTGCATCTCTATTTCTTTGTAAGTACTGTCTGTTCACACTCCCTTCGTGCACCTGTGAGGAGCCCTACACCCTCCCAGTGATGCTACTGGCCACATCCATCCTCTTGATGGGACCACAATGATTTTTGTCCTTTGTTGTACTGTCAGGACAATTTTTTAAGAGCTTCACTCAGATAAACAAAATGTATTCTGCTTTCACTTCCTGGCTTTGATATGACAAACCCTCAGCTCTCTCCCTGTGCTGACTCAAAGTGACTCAGTATGTCAGACTGATTTTTGCAGTTTTCTACTCTTGACTCCAGATCAGAAGAATATAATGCAACAGGTTTGTGGAACAAACTGACACAAGTTTTGTTTCTCTTCAGATCTGCACTGACCTCTTTAGATTAAACATGATGCCTCATCCTGAGTGACTCACTCCTGTAGTTAGCTAAATTCAAACTGTCTTCTTTAAAGCCTGCAATGTAAACAATACATTTTACTGTCACAGCTATGTGGACATTAGTTAAAACAACTTTACATTCTGCAAACAGCTACATGATGTAGCTGGTTTATGTGGTTTTGGCACAACCATTGCACTTTTTCCCTTTGAGCACTGCCACCTCTTGCTCCCAAACTCGGCTGCTGCACTAACCATGAGCAGGTTGGGCCAGTATCACTGCTGAAGAGTTTACAGAAAGCCATTCCTGGACACTGGCAGGAAAACAGATTCCTAATAAGGCAGCCCAAGCTCCCCTGTGCAGTGGGATGATACCCAGAGCCCACAGCAGGCTGAGCTCATGAAGTACCTGCAGAATCCTCCATGAACACAGCTCAGTTCTGTGAAAGCTCTTGATGATTTTCATGCTCCTCCTGCCTTGGATTCACCTTTATATCAAACTCCCTGAAGCCTTTACATGCAAACATTCTCATTGTGGGCTTGTCCTCCCCAGACCGCCGCAGCTACAGACACACAGCAAGAGGACAAACTGTTGTCCCAATCCCGCACACAAGGACGCAGTTTGGGTCTCCGTGCTGAGCTTGTTCAGAAGTCCAGCACTCCTACCAAGAAGAAAGTTTCTCCAGCTCCTCTTTTGTAAGTACATTTTGCTACAATGCTTTTAATGATCTGCAATAATTCTCTGTGCTTCCACCCCATGACCTCCAAGTACTTGAAAAACCCTTCCTTTCTTCTTTTACAGTGAGTTCCAGGAAATACAGAGGGATGGAGAAATTACATGTCCTCGAATCCAACCCTCCACTCAAAAAATCTAGATCCTGATTCTGACCATGATAAACAGAGCTGCTGGTGGGAGAACAGCAAATCAGTCCAAACAACTGCACTGTTAAAACATCATCCATTGACACCTTCTTTAAATGACCTTAAAATAAAGTACATGCAGCCAATCAAAATAGCTTTTCAGTGATGTTTACAAAACCCAGGCTGAAACAGTTTTGTCATTTGCAATTTCCTTTTACCATGAAAAGCAAAACACTAAGAAAATTAAAATTAAAAAAAAAAAAAAGAAATCACACAACACAAGGTGGTTCCCACTCTTTTTAAGCAGTAAAAGAAGTTAGAGCCAAAGATAAGATTTCTGGCATGCTGGAAGTAAAATCTAGCCTGCATGCCACAGATCAGTGGTTAGATATTCACTGTTATTTTTCAGATATTCAGGCAAATGATCTTCACATGCAAAGGTAGGTTGGCACATAATTACTGATTCTTGGACATACCCATAATCACAATAATCAAATCAGATAAGTTACCATGGAAAGCCTTTGCAAAATGTATAACTTATATTTCCATTACTAAAGAGAACTTACCTTTAAGGACTCCCAGAGGGGAAACTGTACCAGAGAGAAAGGAATCTGGAGAGGTGGGAAAAAAAAAACAAAACAAACCAACAACATAATGTTACAAAAGCAAATTGGGTTAGCATGTTCCTCAACTGGCTAAATTAGGAACAGTTATTGTTCTCTCAGTGAACTGCAGCTTATTACACTTACAAATCTTTACGGACACTTTATGTACGCAGCCATTAAATGACTGGTTTCACTAAAGCAGTTTTACTTTGTTTATCACATTCCCTGCTGAGAGGTTAATGTATTGTTACCAGGGTGGCCTAGAGGAGCAGTAAGCAGTGTGATCTAGTGCAGGGATATTCTTGGCTTGACAGTCAGCCAAGAAAGCCATAAGGATGGTTCAAGAAACACGTTCCTAAGGCCAGGAACACAGCTCGGCAAAAAACATCTTCAGCAGTGCAGGGTCTCACAGATGCTCAGCTGTTGTGCTGCAACCAGGGCTCTGCAGTTGGGCATCAGCTGCAAAAACCTTCCTGAACAAGTCCCATGATGTCCCATGAACCAGCTCCCTTGAGAAATAAAAGCAGGTTGTGAGGAGCTACCACAACCCAACTAAAAGCCAAAGGAGAAGCTTGGTGGTTCTCTCCTATTGCCTGTAACACGGGGTTCTTCTGTCCAGCAACAGCCTGTGTCTCTGTCCAGGCTCCTTCCTGCTGCCACCTGTCCCAGGAGTGCCTGTGCATTTCCTTGTCCTTCACTGATTTTGCCCTGATAAAAACCTCAACTCACCAGTCAGTTTCCATTGTGAACAGACTGAAACTCTGCAACAAGAGACATCACTTTCCAAGGTTATGTCTTCTATTTCTTCCTCTGCAAAGCTCTCCAGTAAATTCTTCCTTCACCACTCTGAGAAGCCCTGTCTGGTATCTACCTCTGGTGCCAACCCTGCCTTTGCTATCTCCAGGCTGGATATCTGTCTCAAGATATCTCAGAGAAAAGGGTCTCCAGGGAAACACTGGCCTGTCCTAGGACTGTCCTAGAGCTGTATCTGCAGGTCTGCTTTGCCCCTTCCTAAAGCTTCTGCATTATCTCCTCCACTTTGTTAGCCAGTCAACCCCAAGCTCAAATCTTCCTCCGACCACCTATTTTCTTCTACTCTTATCTTTCGTAATTTCCCCCCTTGTTTAGGCTGATTTGGCAGTTCATATATCAAATTATTTAGTCTCAGAAAGCACTTACGCATCTTTTACCATGAAAAGGAGTAGATACTCAAAATGGATCACACTTATTTAATGCAGATATCTTTGCTTTGAGTGATGTCAGGTTAAAAACATTCACTAGAGATATGAATGGTTTTTTAAACCCAAACTCAAGCTACACAAAGGAATCTGAACTGGAACATCCATTCAACTTCACAGGAATCAAAGAGTATTGTCTGCTTCCCTGTGCTGCAAGTAATGATTAATAAATGAGTCTATTAAGTAAATCTGCCAGGCAAAACTAAACTTGACAGACACAAAATTTGTTATCTATTCAGGCAGGAAATGGCAGTGAGAAGAAATCAATGTCACTGCTGTACATTGAGCTGACAAACTGAAGTCTCAGAGGAAGTTTGCCATCTTGGACAACGAGCAATATCCCTGGTGGCATCTCAGAGCCCCACAGTAAAGGTCAGACATGGCTCTTTTTTATCAGGGTCTTGAAACTCTAGTGCAGGAATTAAATTTCATTTTTAATACTGGGTGAAAAATCCCAGCTCTTTGACAGTAATGTGTGGTAATATATTTATACTAAGATATATATACACTCACAAGCTACTGCAGCACTGTTGAACTGAGTTATATGGAATGACTTCTTTGCAATGTAAAATGAAAAGCAACATAATCTTCTATTATCTAGGCCAAAAAAATCGGGAGAAATAAGTAACAATAACAATACATTTGCTTCAAATTTGTTAAAAAAGAGAAAAGGAAACACTCTGTATCCAGCTGTACACCAAACAAAACAAGCTTTCAAACGCAGCCTCCAAGTTTAGCTTTTTTCTGCTTGTGAATGAGTGGTAAAATTAAGCAGCTGTTAATAAGACAACAAGGGCAGCTTGTGACATAATCCCCTTTATCTCTCCTAGCTAGAAGCATTTCAGTCAAAAGGGAAACTTGTTCACAAGTGCTGTTTGATTTTCAGTGTTAGTGGTGTTTGCTTTCCGTGTCCTGCTCAGGGGGAGCCAGGGCTGGGTGGGGATTATGGGTTTCCCTTTTCCCCACATGCCCCATGGGATGCAGCCTGGGAAGATTTTGGATGTGTGTCAGGGGGACCTGCACAGCCACTGGGTTCCCCAGGAGGGCTGCAGGATAAGGCTCTAAACATTCATAAGTCACACTTTACTGGAGTTTAAAAACTTGCAAAACCCAAACAAAATAGGAAGCATCACCACCACCAAGCAGAGCAGCAGCACCTTTGCTGCACTAAGACAATCCTAAGGAGATGTCCTACATTTCTTACAGTCACCCATTGGATCCTGCTTGATATCCTGACTTAAAAACAAAACCCACACAAGCAATTTCATGGGTATTGGAATGAAAGGGAGTCTGTCTTCCTGCAGATTTGGGCTTTGTCATCAGATTCTCTGAAGCCAAATCATTTCCAAGCCACATTCAGCAATCTTCCCATGACAGGGACCTCCATCACATTTCTTCTCGAGATCCATTCCACAGCCCTCGTTGGAAGCTCAGCTCCTATTAAAAGCCTCCCCTCAAATCCCTTAATCACCTTTATTCTCCCCTCACACACATATTTTCAAGAAAGTTACAGGAACTCCTATTTACCTTTGCAGCCTCTGCCCTTGCACCACATCTCCATGGTCAAGATGTGGAAGGGCTGTGCAGGCTGCTGTGTGTCCATGTGTGCAAACACCCTGCTTGCATAAGCCTTGTCTCCCTAAGAGACCAGACTAAACAGCCCACACCCAAAAGAAGCATTAATATATGCAAAAAGAAATAGCTCTGCAAGGGTGGCTCATCCGACCACGAAAAGCCTTTAGATGGCTTATTGCCCTTTATTCTTCCACCACGGCAGACGTGACAAAATCCTGCAGTCTGGGGACACTTCTTAATTTGAACACTTAGAGCATTTCATTCCTTTTCACATTTTACTTCTTAAAAGAAAAGCTCTTCAGCAATGAACAGAATCACACCCTGTTAGGCAGAGATATTTCTGCCTGAAATAGGCTAAGGCAACAATAAAAATGTGGTCCACACATGTGGGTAACTTGCTGCCAGCAAATATGAAACCCTGGCAAGCTCCACCAACCTCTTATTCGACATTAATATAAAATAGACAGTACCAGTTCTCACGTCTGGCCTAATGTTATATAACTGTGCTGTTTGTTCATCAGAGTCAACCCTTAAACACACACAAAAGGCAAATTTAAAGCCCCCAGACAGCTGCAAATAATTATTCTAAAATGTTTTATAGGTTAGTGAAATTATCATTTACTCTGGTCCCTGTAGTCCTTAGCACCTGATGCCTAACTTAAGGTAATGAACTTTGCAGATGCTTCTTTCTACACATCTACTTAATTCCCATGATACAAAGTATTTTAAATGATTATGTTAATAAGTTACTTTTAGAAATAGTTGCACTTCCCGGCCGGAGTAGCAGACACACACATCTCGGTTCTGAGGAAAAATACCAACCTGTAAGTACTGAAGATTGATGACAGTGCAAAGGTCCTCCCACCAAATACTGTTTAATTAAATAAAAGAAATTTAAGGAGGAATTTAATAATGCTCTTTGTAACTACAACACAACACTTTAAAGTACCTCAAAATTCACTCATTTGATATCTGATGCTAAATTGGAAGCTGACTTTGTCCCGAGGAGAACAGCAGCCAGAGCAAGGGCAGCAAGCTGAAGGAGTGGCAAAGAATGGGGGAAAGAACCAAAAGAAAAAAACCAAAACCTCTTCAGCCCCTTCAGAAATGGGATTCCCTTCCAAATATGAGAATTCTTTCACACAAAGAGGAAACAGATGTCCATGGCTGGAATTTGCATGTGGCTTTATTCTCTTCTAGGATACAATAAAACTACTCTTCTTCTCATCCTCCGAGCTAGAAATTAAACAGTGGCATGTCATGCAGAGTCCAGCTGTGCTTTCTACCTCCAACCTTTATTAGCAATATATTTAAAAAGAAAAGAGAGAGACTGAAAGAAAGGGAGAAACTAAAAAAGCACAAGAAATGAAAAACTGTGGTATGTGTTCTCAAAACAATATAAAACCTACAGATGTTCTTACTAATCTGTGGCACATGTTTGTTTATTCAGGTTTTCCCTGTCCTCAGTTCAGCAGGCTTTGGTCTCCAGAAGACTTGTCTGTTTTTACAAATGTTAGAGTAAATACTGGAGGAGAGATTGGCATAAACAGCCAGAGGAGGAACAGGCTCACCTTCTAAGAGCTTTCTCAGTGTCCCTGAAAATGCACCTCCACCGCAGAAATTGCTCTCACCCACACCCCCACTGTTCCCTTCATTAACAGCAATGGGAGAAAAGCAAACACTTACGAAGAGGATTTTGAGAGTATGAATGTCACAAAGGCCAGCAGCAAGAATATCTGCTCATTCCAGGGAGAACCCATTTCAACCTCACAGGGCAGCTCTCAAACTTGCACCCAACCTGTCACCTGCACTCACCGTCACAAGGACAGAGGGGCCATCACTGCCCAAGTCTGGATTTATGAGGAGTACTCAGCTGCTGTGCCAAACTGTGCCTTCTCCACTGTAACTGCAAAGGAAAGTCTAATAACCCACTTCTGAAGAGCAAAATATACTGCTTTCTAAGGATACATAAAACAGCAAATTTCAGGAGAACAATCTTCCCTTTACCTAAGCCCTTTTTACAATCCCTTTTTTTTCTAGATTCTTTATAAAAGATAGAGTGGGGTTTTTTTAATAGGTTCAAGTTAAAGCAGAATAAAACAACCCTGTCAGCCCATTGGAATTAAACACTTCTGTTAATAATCACAGCAAATTTGGTTAAGTGTCTTGTCCTCCTAAAATTCTTCACACACTTGCCCAATACATCTGGATTAGGATAAACTGATGTTCCAGCTATAAATATACCTTCCCCGGGATGGGCTTTGAAAAGACAGCATGAAATGAGGCAAGGCTGGCCCCTGGTCATGCCAGAGGTCATAGCAATAGCCACCATCAAGAAGATTTGGAGGTTTCACAGCTTTTCTACTGACAGAAGGTGAAGGTGTTTAAGACCCATCATTGATGGGATACCCCACAGCTGACAAAGTAGACTTATTTCCTTGCAAAGCTTCAATTAATATTGCCTCCCAGACCCCCCTTGAAAAACTGCAGACTCCACAAGGAACTGAATTACAAGAAGGTAATTTGTAATCTTAACATGAATGAAAGACTGTCACAGCCATCAGCCTGCACACCCTGCAGCTCTGTGAGATGCAAGGTTGGGAGAGTGGTGAAAGAGCAGACAAGTTTATAAGTTAAACAAGTGATGGAGGGCTTTGTTAATAAACACCGATGCAAAAACAAACAAAGCTTTTCAGGCAAGTGTAAGAACGCTGGCATAGCAATGACCAGGGAAGAGCTCTTGGCTTCACTCCTTAAGGAAAACAGTGAAAGACCAAGTTCACACACAGCACCTTCCTGTAAGACTGCAAGAAGGCAGAGAGGTGGAACCCCGTGGGAAGCTCAGCCATCACAGGCAAAACGATCAAGTTGCATTTGCAACAAACAACTTTTCACAGCCCTTCAGTGTTGAACACACGGCTCTGCAGCACTGCCAGAGGCAAAGGAAAAATTTAGGGTGGTAGAAACATCAATCTCAACAATGCCAAGAATATAATTAAAACAAAGGTTTCAGATCATGCACCAGCAGCCACCTGAAGTAATCAGCAATTCTCTCATTTTCAAGCAAATAACATTAACCCCGTGTGAGCTGGCAGAAAACTGCAAGCTATAAATGGGAAGAAATACAAAATTCCTGAATTATAATCATTATTCTGGTTCAGGCATCTGCTAACTCTCAAATAAATATTTGCACCTTGCTTCCTCTATTTCCCCAGCTCTAACCCCAAAGTATTTCCACTTGCCACCTGGCATATGTGAATGGTTGGAAATAAATTCCTTTCCAAGACAAAACATTATGTGCCCCACAGGGTTGCTTAATTTGGTTATAAGCCATTCTCACAGATGTCCTTTGGACCGGTGTGGCAGAACTTCACATCCACATTTCCTCTTAAACAGCATCACACACTCATTATAAAATCAACTTATATGGCATATTATGTAGTAAAGATAACTCAAAGGAAAATTCAGTTTTCCCTTTATGAGAAAAAGGTTCTGTGATTAAAAAAGCAAAGAAAAAGAAAGGCAAAAATGTTTTTCTGCAGGGGCAATACTGACCAGAGAAGGGAAAACACAATATCAGAGATCCAGCACGACTGTGTGTTCCCAAAACATAGGAAAAGAGAGGCACTGAGGCAGATGCACAAACTCAATGCAGGCTGGATTGATTTGAGATCCTGATGATCACAGACCTCTAATTTAGCACACAAGTGAGACAGAGCATCACTGAGCTACTGAAGGCTCTTTCTTCAAAGAAACAACATTAACAGCCCCAAATTCCACCCCCAGCCCTTCTTACTCTGCTGGGAGAACAGAATAACTATTAGAGATTGTATAATGTCAGCCATAAAAGTCGATTTTATTGGATTTCAAACATGAGCTGGACTGATCAGCCCCTAATTACACAAATAATATCCATGTTCTCCCATTTTCCATAAATGCAAAATGACATTAAAGGAGATGCCCATTTTGCGATTCATTTTCAACAACATATTAAAAAAAAAACCCTCAGCAAGTAAATTAATATGCTGACACCAATTTGTACATGCTGTTTTCAGGGTGCAGATAAAAATCTTGTAGGATAAAAGATGAGTTTAGCAGCTCCAGAAGAATGAAGGTATTGTTTAACAGGAAGCAGATGTACGTCAGATGGCAAACTCATTAAAGTGTCCCATCGTTAAAGGAAACAGGATAACAACGAGCCATCTGAAAAAACCTGAACTGATCAGGAAATACCCAAGCCGCAGCTAATCTCCTATTTATTGGTAGGTAATGCCTTTAAGTCATGCACATGCATTGAGTTTAGGACCATGAAGGACTAATCTTTGCTCTCATGAAAAAAACCAGGAGCAGAACCCAAGAGCATGGAGAGCAGCATTTCTGGAAGAAGTCTTCTGAGGAAAAACTCCCAACATTAGGAGGAGATGTTACATCACCCACAGGTGCACACACACACTGGCTGGGCAGCACGTCAGTTCCCTGACTCCGAGAGCATTTTAATGGACATTTTACATACATGGGGCATTTTAAATCTATCTATAATTACAAAAATGCCTTGTGAAAGGTACCTATCAAGGAATAGCCTCTAAATACAAACTTGGAAACTCTAATCAAAGAAAAAACCATTCACAAGTGGACACTGGACTGACAGATTTGCAGTATCAGAGTTGAACAATTCCTCAAGTGAGAATATTGCAGGTGATGTAAGGACCTAAGCATAAGGAATTAAACAAGCAGCATAAATTCACAAAATCATAGAATCATTTAGGTTGGAAAAGACCTCTATGATCATTGGCTAGCACTGCCAAGCACATCACTAAACCACATCCCCAAGTGCCACATTTACATGGCTTTTAAATCCTTTCAGGGATGGTAACTCAACCACTTCCCTGGGCAGCCTCTTCCAATGCTTGACAACTCTTTCAGTGAAGAAATTTTTCCTAATGTCCAATCTGAGCCTCCCCTGGTGCAGGTTGAGGCCTTTTATTCTCACCCTGGCACTTGTTAACTGGGAGAAGAGACTGATCCCAACCTGGCTACTCCTTCCAGGGAGTTGTAGAGAGTGGTAAGGTCCCACCTGAGCCTCCTTTTCTCCAAGCTGAGTACCCCCAGCTCCCTCAGCCACTCCTGAGGTGCCCCAGACCCTTCCCCAGCTCCATCCCCTTCTCTGGACATGCTTCAGCCCCTCAATGTCTTTGTTGTAGTGAGGGGCCCAAAACTGAACCTAGGATTGGAATCAGACAGCATGTTGGATTCACAAGGCAGGTGGATCTGTGGAGAGGAGTGAGAGTATTGCTTCATCCAGAAAGTATTCCGTCTAAAAAACTGGAAAACAGTGCAGCTGTAATTGCACTGACATCAGCAAAGGAACTTTTGTCCTCAGAGTAACAGCCACAAGGAAAAAAAAAACAAAAAAGCCAGACTGGGAAGAAACATGTGTTTCTCCCATCCTGGATATATCTCAACCTATACTAGTTTTGTCACAAATGTCTTGTTACTACATTATGATTACAAATATAACACAGCAGCTCTCACCATAAAAATTAAATACATCTCTTGCCAGGAGTTTTCTGAGTATCGCTAAAAAAATTTCCAAGAGGAAATCCATCTCTGCCTTTGCATATTGGCCTGATCCAAAGGCCATTGAAATCGCTGGGAATTTTGCACATGTGGCTTCAACAGCTTCTGGATCAGGACTGATGCACAAGATGGAGAAAAGAGGAGAGGATGGATGCAAAGGTTCTACAGTACAACACAAAGATAAACTAATCTGGGTTCCAGCATGTCCTTCCCAGGACGCACAGACCCCACTCATGGCGAGAGCAGGCTCTAGGATGTGCTTTTTTTTAACTTGTTAAACTGGAACTGCTGCAAATTCATGGCTTTTACACAACATACACAACAGCCTTACTTATATCTGAGCCCAAATCATTAACATTTAAGTACAACTTAAAGTCCCAAAACAGTTAATGTAAGCTAACCAAGTTCTTTTGAATGTTTTACCAAAGACAGACTTTGGTATTTTGCTGCATCACGACCCTGGTAATTTGTTAAGGGTATTCCTGCTTATTTGCCCTTGTGGAGGAAAAAAAGAAAAACGCAAACCATATCAAAAAGAACAAGTAAACAAACATTGTTTTAAACAAAACATTTCATGGATACTATTGAGAAAACTACTCCATCAATGCTGGTGGAAAACCAACATTAATGGAACAACTACTATAAACCAAGGTGGAACTTCTTTCCCTGGAGTGTAAGGCCTGTGCAGCACTGTTTATATATCTTACATCATTATCTCCATCATGTGGCAGAGAGAAGGAATGCAGACTAATGTCAAATGTAGGAAATACTCTTCATGTAAAGGCATTTTACTTCAGATTCAGAATTTTGTATCTCACAAAATGGGGCTTTGCTAAGTTTCCTTCTGTGGGTGCCATTTTCAGCTGTTTTAATAAACATTTGCATTCCTTTTGCCCAACCACAGGACATGGTCGTGTAGAAGTGAAATGACCTACCACCTTATGACAAAGATTTCCCTTAGCTTTTACGTATCAAAACGTTCCTGAACTGCAGCTACAATTCCACAAACTTTAATCTGATTCTACATTACAAAAGACCTAATCTAAAACTCATTACAGTGAACTGAAAAATCCCAGCAAGCATTTGGTTGATCCCAAAGGAGCAGTTAGACAATGCACATACAGATACAGGAAGGATGGTTCCTTTTTTTTTTTTTTTTTTTTAACCCTCTATAATTCTTTTCTGACAGTTTAACCAATTCTGCAGACTCTGCAAGTATTTAAACAGGAAGCCCCCTGGACCCAGCAGACCTCCCTGCTGATGCAGCTGGAGAGTTACTCTGCTCCTAATGGAGCATTTCTTCCACCCCCAGCCCAAGGTAGCAGCTGTAGGATGTTGGGCTGGACACTGCAGGGCCACCTGGGACTCGCTGCCCTCCCAGGTGTGGACGTGCAGACTCATCCACGGCAATCAAGCCCCTGGGAAAGCCTTCTCACTGCTGCATCCCCCAACTTCCTGCCTGTCAGCAAGCTGGGAAAAAACTTTAGCAAGGCTGGCTGCACGCACAAATCCAGCGTGCACGGAGCAGGGAGGGTTTGCTCTCAGGAACCTCTTGCAGGCTGCCTCAAAGGAGCCTAAACCCTCCTTGTACAACAGCACCACCGGTGTGAGAACTGTGAACATAAAAGCCACAACTCCCAATGATTTGTTTTAATCTAGTTATGGCGATGTTTTCATCATAAGCCCTTGAGCTCCTTTGCATGACTTTATACAGGCATCTCATTTCTGTCTGCCTTGAGAATCTCTCATAACCACAATGTTTAACCATAAAGCTAAACCAGAGCAATTTCTCACACTTGGTTACACAGCTCGGATGTGAGGAAAGTGTGCCAGGCTACAAGAGCCTGGGAATAAGATCACGGGGAACAAGGGTGCTTTGGTGGGCAAGACAACTAAACAACTGGAACATCTCAGCACACACAAGCCCTTATTTTCTTTGTTTTCTCATCCTGCAGTTCTGTTCACACAGCCCAGGAGTAGCTTTGGGCCATCAGGAGGGCATGAGGGAACTGAACTGCAGAGCACGACAGCAGCTCATGCTTCTTCCATGAAATCCTGCTTAGAGCTGTGATCAGCAAAGTAGACACTACGAAGTTTCCACTTTACCAGTATAAATCATCCCCTCCATGTTTAGCAAAGCATTTAAGCACATGCTTAGCTGTGCTAAAGCTAATTTTCTTCACAGCAGCCAGTACGGGGCTGTGTTTTGGATTTGTGCTGAAAACAGTGTTGATAACTCAGGGATGTTTTAGTTATTGCTGGGCAGGGCTCACACAGACACAAGGCCTTTCCTGCTCCTCAACCCACCCCACCAGAGCAGGCTGGGGGTGCACAAGGAGTCAGGGGACACACAGCAGGGACAGCTGACCCCAAGAGACCCAAGGGATATCCCAGACCATGTGGTGTCATGCTGGGGAAGAAAAAGGAAGGGGGGATGTTTGGAATGATGGCATTTGTCTTCCAAGTCCCCATTATGTGTGATGGAGCCCTCCTGTCCTGGGGATGGCTGAACATCTGCCTGTCCATGAAGTGAATGAATTCCTTGTGTTGCTTTGCCTGGCTTTTGCTTTACCTGTTCAACTGTCTGTATCTCAACTCACAAGTTTTCTCAGTTTCTCTCTTCCAATCCTTCCCCCAGTCCCAATGGGGGCCGTGTGGGGATGAGCTGCCAGCTGGGGTTAAACCATGACAACAGCTTTCACTGTTGCAGAATGGGAACAAGATCATGCTTTGAAGACATTAAAGACCAAACACAAGGTCTCAAAACTCCATGCTCTTCTTCACACTCCCAATTTCCCATTAATCTAAAAGCTCTTCCAGAGCTGGAGCTGGGCCAAAGTGTTTTGTAGAACTGATGCCTGAACCAAATGTTCTGCTAATTTGGGGCTGCAACCAACATGGTGACTGAAGAGAAAAGCCAGCTAACACAGTGTAATCTTTTCTGTGTGTTACTTCAGATATACAGTGAGGAGCCCAAAGTGATCTCGAACACCCAAGGGAGGACAAGGCAAGGGAACAAGGTGACTGGAGCTCCACCAAGAAGCTTCAGCATCACAGCCAAGCAGTGCCTGCCAGGGCCCCACGATGGGATCAGACCCCACCACTGCCAGCACACCCCTCTCTCACACAGCAGGTCTGAGCTCAGCATCTGCTGCACTGATGGTCTCTTTAAGAAACCTCCTTCTGTGGAAAACATTGACAGCAAAAGGAGAAAGCCAAGCTGCACGCCCACTGCAGCATGGCCTCCGGAGGGAACAGCCTGGGAAATGCCACTCTCACAGCTTAAATTCATTTAAAGGCCATTCTGCACCCAGAAGGTTCGACTGAGATGATTTCTTTTCCTCACTAGTTTTGCAGCCATGTCAAACGCCCATCACAGCAGATTTGCCAGCTCCCTGCTGTCACAGGTACATTCACAAAACTCACAGTGCAATGGCTCAAGTTGTGTGGGTAGGTACAGGATTTTGTCTGCAATACACAGGCAAAATCAATGGGATTCACATATATATGATTTGAACCACAGTTTTCCCAATTGTTTTCCAGCTGGGAAGCAGTCAGCAATGAAATAATTTTCATGCTAACAGGCGTTACTTGAGGGGAAAGAAAACTGAATGCAAAAATGTTGCTTGGAGAAATAGTCAGACATTCCCTAGCCATGAGGAATCTCCTGAAATTTTACCGTTTCACTGGACAATAAGGTAGAAATTGCTTGGGAAACCTGCCCTTAGGTCTCTAGAACTGTTTCTGTTCCTGCAGCCTTAGGAATGGATTGGATGCCTTATTCCGGGTGCTACTCACAGTCCCCACAATGCACAGATAATGCTCCTTTCACCCTGAGCCTGGCTGGGATATATCTGCCTAAATTAGTTCAACCTAACTACGAAGCAGCATCTGAAATAAAATATATTGATCCTGATCAAAGACGTGATGTCCCAGAGGTTGCAGTGCAACTTGGACTCAGGGAACTGGGCACCAGGCAGTGCAATAAAGAAAAATTACCAAGCAAATTAACAACCAAAGAGAAAAGGAAGGAAAGCAATGCTACTGCCTAATACACCTGTTTTGCTGTTTTTTTTACAGTATAATTTTGTAACTTCTTGGGCTGAAAGGAGCAGGCTGGTGTTAGCAGCATATAATATAACCAGGTGACTTAAACCAGGATTTTTTCTAATGAGATTAGCAAGCTATACATTACAATTCCCATAATGTTTCAACCTCAAGGCATTTTAATTACAGTTTTCTTTTATCTTCCCTGGGATTTTCTGACTCATGCCAGAATCCTTTCTTCACTTAAAAAGCAATTTTTATCTCAGGGCAAGTGCTAATAGACCACTTCAGACAAAACAACCATAATCTGTGGAACTCATACAAGAGCAAAAATCAACTGTGGCTTTCAATCAAAGGATATAATTCCATTAACATCTTTCTTTAAACAGTATCACCATGTGCTGGTAGTGGGCTTTGGGATCATGAAAAGAATTAAGAAACCTGCAGAATTGTGCTGATTCTGTGTTCTCACATGCAGTTTTAAAAACTCAGCTGACCTGATGCCAGAGAGTGACCTGAGTTTGTCTGGAAATCACAGAATTACAGAATGGATTGGGCTGGAAGTGATCTTAAAGATCATCTCATTCCAATTGCCCTGCTATGGGCATGAAATTGCCATTATCATTGTCACAGGCCTAGGACTCACCTGGGGAGGAAAGGAAGTTCCCAACTTCATTCTGAAATGCTCATGGACATGGTGAAAACAGCCTGTTATGTTGGAAATTTCCCATAGTCAGAAAAGACCCTGACATGATGGTTTGTGCCCACAGAGCAGCTGGAGAGTGCCCAGCTGGGAGGCACAGCTGAACACTGGGGAGATCCTACCCTGAGCAAGAGCCCTTACAAGATATCCTGATTAAAAAAAGAACAAAAAAAGAACTCATGCTTCTGCTTTGCAACACAGAGCAACTCAGTAAGATGAATTCCAAAAACCTTTTCTGTGGTAGGATAGTTAAATAGGATCACAATAAAATTCCACCTGTCAGCTCCAAAAGCACCCCACATGTAGAATTTACACAAGCTGAACCAGAGCTGGTTCAGGGCATGTCATAACAGCCATTTCTGCACTGAGCACTGTTAAAATTGGCCTCAAGATGAATTGAGTGCCTGGAAAGGGCAACCATATTTCAAGCAAACCAGGACATGCTCAGGCTACTTGGACTGCCCCTTCAGCTGCATTCCTGAGAGTTTAATTTTTGCCACTTGGTTTGCATGAAAAATATTTCCAGTACACTTCCAAAAACCTCTACTATACAGCAAAAATACCTTGTGGTAAAACTTAAAAGAAGAAACACATTAGTTTATATTGAAAGGATTTTGCAGAGCATTAGTCCAACTCACACCCCTAAGTGAAGAGTCAGCATCACAAGTATTTTTTGCTAACACGAGTTGTTTGCAATCTGTCAGTTCTCACAGCTACAATATGGCATTGCCAATCTAATCACATCACAGGGGCTTTTTTTGAATGGCACCCTGTTTTGTTTGTGTTTGTGATGCTTCACAGCAGAAGTCACTTCTGGTGCAGGAAATAACACGATGAAAATGTAAATCAAAAGGGCACTGTAACTGATTTCACCCTTGCTCCATTTCTTTCTCAAGGGGCTTTAACTCAAGAAATCTCACTGTGTGCAGAACTTTTAAATCAAGCCAGTGATGCTGAGCACCCTCATCCCTTTTTCAAGTCAACTCAACTTCAAGCAAACAAGGATGGGGGAAATAATGAGGCATGGCCCTTCCCTGGAGCTGTGCATTAGAGAAGCCAGTCTGACACAAATGAATAGAAATCCTCCTGGGCTTTTTCAGAAATAAATGCACCAATAATGTAAGATTAATGTGTAATAATGAGACAATTTTCTTCCATGTCCCACAGACTATATGCACTGTATGCCCTTTGAAGCCAGCCAATTACACTGTCAGCAACAAATACATTTCAGCTGTAGCAACTAGAACAGTTGTTAGGGGCAATTTTGCAGGGAAGGCTGCAGTGAAGTCCACGTCCCCTTTGCACATGTAGCTAAAATAAGTCTTCAGATGCTCTGGTGCACAGTCAGACACTTTGGTAACACGTTTTTGAAAGGGTATTTTTGAAGGTAAATATTTTTGTAAACTATTTGCTTTTAAAATGTTACTGTTCTCACATTTAGCTGGATTTTTTTTCTAAAAAATTGCTCGCTCACAACCCTCAAAAGTAGATCTCTCAGGCATCTTAAACCTCTATCATTTAAAAAAAAAAAA
>WEKY01051226.1:19658-73962 GCA_013390045.1 Picathartes gymnocephalus
AAAAAGAGAGAGAGAGAATCAGATATCTTGGATTTCCTCTTACTCCAGGTAACTTATTCCATATGCAGTCCAGCCAACTAGTTAAAACTTCCTCCCCTTTCTATTTCCTGTTGCTACCAACATCCAGTTCACAAAATCCACCATTTGGAGAGATAATGAGAAATCCAAATGGCCAGTTGGACTGCACAAATTCTGGGGAGGCCAGAGGCTCTTCAGTGGATAAGGCATCCAGCAGGGATTGATGGGGCAGCAAGAAGAGATCACACATTAAAGAAAGAGGACATTGGAAAGGCAGCTATAATATTGTTACAGGTCACTTTTGTACCAAACACTTCACAGACAACTGAAGATTTGCCCCAAGACCTGCAAACATGGGAAGAAAGGCAAATGTCATTGCTTAATTCACCTTAAAGAAATGCAGCACAGATACTACAAGCTAAGTGCCACTTTGGTGACAGTTTATTCTTCATAAATAAATCATTTATACACCTGACACAGCTCATTTCTTTCTTTTGTGATAATTATAGTTTTAGAAGCCTCATTTAGGGGGTGCAAATTAATTTCCAAATTCCACCTACTGTCAAAGAATGTGTTTTATTAGGTGATTAATTACCTGCAGGAGCACTTCAGGAGACACCTTGGGGGCACACAAGGATTGCTGTGACAGCTCCTTTAAGATATGGCTCTGCTCCTAAGGCCCGATGAGCCCAGAGATAAAATAACTGCATACAGGTGTTATAAGCTGCAGCACCTTGGGACGTTTGTGCCTCAGAGAAGTGCATTTCCCTTCTGGAACATGCAAGTATTTGCCTGGATGCTACAGCCCTTGCTTTGTGAGAAGTGCCACAAACTGCCTGGGGTTGGATCCACTTCCACAGGGAGGCAGAAAGCAGGAACAGCTCTGGGAACTGCTCTTCCCTCAGCCTCAGTGTGTTCCTGAAACCTTCTGTACCCCCAAAACACACACTCCTTGGCCTTCCCCAGCTTATATGCCTGGCTGTTTCAAAACTCTGGGCCAACAATACTTTTTCTAAGTTTTATTTAAGTCAGCTACAGAAAGGTTGCAGGATTTACATCAAATTTTACTGCAGTTTTTTGTGCTGTCATTTCTGACCTCTACACTGACCAGAGCTTCCAGCAGACCTACACTCATGTAGCTCCTCTTTCCAGCAAGTTTGGTGCTCCAAGGTGACTGAGAAGAAACCAAGGCAGCCCAGCACAGTTTAAATACACAGCTATGCACCAAGTTCAGGGACCTCTACACTCACAGGGACTTTGACACTAAAGATAGTGAAAAAAGCTCCCAGAGAAAAAACAACTCTTCCAATAACACAAGTGGAGAAACATGGAATTTAACAAATTCTAAAGGCTTTATCCAGCTGTTTTATTTAAGTCTCTTATTCTACACAACACCTAAAGCACAGCTGTCAGAGAAATTGCTCTGCTCCCTTGCATTTCTTGTTCTCCTACAACTGCACCTGCCTTTCACAGGAATTACAGTCTGATAGAGAAAATAAGAGCTGAAGGCCATTGACCAAGGGCAGGGCCTGTGCCCAGCTAGTCTGTCTAACTTGTATTAGCAGCCCCTCCTGATGGATGGACTGCACAGATGATCAGCTCAGGTGCTGCTTTGTTGGATAGTTCCCCAGAGCAATTTAAGTCATTACTTCTTCACCTCCTCATCACAGGCATACAAACAGATTTTTCTTCTCCCACTTGCAGAAAATTTTCAAGTGCTTGTCTTTATTCATCATTTACCTTCCTGTGGCTTCTCCACTGCTCTTCCCTCCCTTTCCTGTACAAGGACATCAAAGACAGCCAAAGGCAATTCTCACTGTGCTTTTCATCAGCAAGCTTAAGTCAGATAGTTAGAAAAAGCTGTTTAAGTCTAAATCAACATTAACCCTTCAAGTTTGGGAGCAAAAGAAAACAGAGATTCAGAATAGTCAGAATAGTCTGAGAGATTCTCTTGTCTGACAGCAACAAATTTCTTCTGATCTCAGAGTAGTGGGATGTAAATCTCCCTTCAGTAAAGCGTGGAAGAGAGAGTATCAGAGATGAACATGTCTGAGGTGGCAAAAGAGAGCAGAAAAGCAGAGTTTAAAAATCTGAGAACTTCTTTCACTCTAACAAAATAATAATGAGGGACACAAAGTCTTTTCAGAAGCATCTTGCAAAGCTGAGGATACATGGCAAAGGGAAGGATTGCTCTGAACTCTGAAAAGACCACCTGTAGCCATGGTGGATCTACAGCAGTAGCACCTTTCACGATGTGGAAGCATAAGCCCTTGACATAACTCTCAGCTAAACACGATCAGAAAGCTTCTTGCTGCACTTTCTTTCTCTCTCTCAAAAAGCCAAAACCCTCAACAACCATCAACAACAGCAGCCAAAAAAAAAAGCCGAAAAACCAACAACATGACACAAACCTCCCAGAAAAACAATCATATCCCAGTAAAGATCAAGCTGGAGATTATTGCTCCAAATCTGCCCTTAATTAAGCTTAGTCTTCTACCACTCAACAGTTGTTACAAGGTTAGAGAGAAAAGCATCATCTAAAATGTCACCTAACCCAAAGTAATTAACCAACTCTGACAACACTGTACTACAAACCTACTTGGATTTTAACCCATAGTGTGTGCTGGAAACTTGCAGTCAAACGTTCTGTATTTTCTCATTTGCCCACATGCGCTTGTTATTAAAACCACATGCGGGCACTGAATCATTTCATGGTTCGTTTAGAGACAAACACGCAGAAAATTGTGGGAAACAAGCACAGCCCTAAGAGCCTGTGCAAGCCTGTGTAGTCTGAGGCACACTGTGGTGCAGGAGCTTGAGCTACAGGACTTGGTTATTCTGGAGCTCAAAAGTGAACAGAAGAGAAGTCGCCACACATCTACACTGAATTTCAGAGGAGATCATTAGCAGAGTCAGCCAGTGTGACAGTTTCAGCCTCAGCGCCCTGCAAAATGCCACGTGTGTGCTCAGCTGTTAGGTCACAACAAGAACCCTTAAGTGAGGCAGCAAGATGGTCTTTCATTTCTGAAACTGTTCTGGTAGTTTCAGAATTCTGAGGAGAATTTCCCAACTGCATAGGAAGTTCACAGCATAACCTCAGGCAAAGCACTCAATCTCTCTGGATCTGACATCTGGGAAAAATGGTAGCCCTTCATCTTGTCCATTGGACTAGAAGGTCATCAGCTCAAAGATGACCTTTTGCCAAGAGGACAGTCAGTTAACAGTAAGGCTTTGCTTTTGATCAGGTTTCTGTGGATTATTCACATTACAGCAGTGGCTGAAGGACCCAAACATAATGTGCCAGCTCAGAAGTGCAATGAGAGCACACGTGAAGTCCACCTGAGAACACAGCCCCCCTTCCATCCACAATTACTGCTGCATTCAAAAGCACAAATTCCCTGAAGGAAAAGACCTTCTGGATAAGCATTTTCTTTAAGAATACCTCTCACCTGTGGATCTTAGTTGCCAGCAACACAGGGAATATTCATATTATGTCTGCAAATTTCCAGTTTGGTTTTGAAGCCTAAAATAGCAGGTATGTGATCCAGGTTTCTTGTTGAGCCCTCTATCAGGATGGTAAAAGGTCAGATCCTGACACTGTAACACAAACATCTTTAATAGCTGCAAGATCTCAGCTTTCCTCTTACAGGGGTGTATGTACACATACCAGAGATTTTCCATGGAACCCAAATCCTACAGGATAAAATTAAACCATTAAATTATGATGTCTCCCAGGAGGTTCTAAGGGAGACCTCACAAAGTTAACTCTGATCAAACAGTTCTCTACTGGAGAGCTTCACAAAGAGGTAATTTGTGAAGAAAGACAAGGAAGATGGTAACTGATGAATCTAAAGCTCTATAAACCTCTTGGCCAGTTCTCCCAAGAACCCTGCATCTTTACAAACACAGGAACAACACTCCAAAGCACTAATGAAAACCTCAGCCCCCAGGCCAGTGTTTCCACTCCTGTTTCCACCTTGCTCCTGTTGATGTAATGTTGTAAAGCAGGACTTCTAGCTGGTATTAATGAGGCAGTAAAACATCCCCTTTCAGAAAAGGGTGCTGTAGTTTCACACAGCTGCATATGTAAAACTCTGTCTCATTCTAAATAGCTGATTCCTGGAGAGGGAAAGCAAAGATAGCCCAGCCAAGTTCCTGTAACTGGGACTTCTGATGGTTGGAAAGGTGGAGGAGAGCAGGGAAGGAAGGTCACAAGATTAACAAGCACGACACAAACACAGAGCAATACTGCAATCATGTCAGAACTATGGAAAGAGTTGGCTTTAGTACCAAAAATCTAAAGCATAGACTACTTCTGGTTTTTTTGACCAATCTTTTGGGGTAATAGAACCCATTACTGGCTGCTCCTTACAGCTCTAGGAATAACTATTCATTCCCATCCACTTGCAACACTAGAGAGCTGCAGACATGAGACAGTCCTTTTCTCCTGGTGTTTCTGAACAGAAACAAAGCTTTTTCCATGAGGAAAATCCATATCTTTGAAGCAAAGAACTTTATAGTGCAATCGAAATACTCATCAAAGCTCTACTTGTAACAGCAGGAACTTTGCACATGGAAGCAGGTGGGGTGAATAAGAATTTATGGGATGTCTGCAGACATATTAAATATCTGAAGTTCTTCAAAGCACAGGTAACAGTGAATGGAGTTTACAGACACAGTTGATTTAAAATATGCACAGTCTCAATCCATACTTCTATTAAAACATAGTCAGAAGATACCATCTGCTCTTTATAGGCACTGGTAATCAAAGGTTTTCTGTTAGTCTGAGCACAGGCATTAAAGGATATATTGGGGTAAAGCTCAGGCTAAAAAGGAAGCAATGCTCAATGCTGCATTCTTTCATCCAAAAATACACCTGTATCCTTGATCAAAAAGTTTATTCAAGCTGTGGCATCTGGGCATTTGCACTATGTCCATATTCATGATACTTTAGTTCCTAAAATCTGAAAACTACTTTTGGTCAATAGGATTTTCTAATGCCGTGATTTCTTTACTGTCAAAGGACTATTCAATCATTTCTTTGCTAAGCAACAAACTTCTTTTATCTCCTGATTATTCTCATGGAAAAATACAAGAATGAGAGAGACAAGGTACCACTAACTTCCTGATAATTCAACATGCTGCATCAAGTAAGGAAAGCAGGGTATCTTCCATCTCCATGCCTGCAAGCAGCCTGACCCTGAAAACATCTCAGTCAAGCAGTTCTCACTTAAGTTAACAGGAGCTTGGAGAGCAGAACAGCTCTTGATACACAGAAATGCCAACAGTTCTGTTCCATTGTGATTTTTTTCTCAATGTATTAAAACACTTCAAAACTTGCTTGTACAAAAATCTTTTCCAACCCAGTGACACGGAATGTCAAGGTGTGATTGAACAGAAAAACTTTAGGGTCACAAAACGCTATCCAATTTTACTGTCTCTGATCCAAACTGGAGCCTGGGTATCCATTTTCAAATAGAACTAAAGCATATTGGGAGCTTTATGCTCTCTGAACTGTTATTAAGCTGCTCTATAAATTTAATTACGGAAACACCTTTGATAGAATTAAATAGTAGTGCTTGCAGTCAGAAATAAGATCACCAGTGGTGGAAATGACATTGACAGATTTACATAAAACCCGACTGACTGTGCTAAAGCTGAAAAGCAGCAAAGAATATCACTTCAAAAAAAAAAGATTTCTAAGCCCATTCAAGTACCTGTGACAGTTATCTGGCATGGATACAATTAATGGTAAATAAACCAATAATGGAAAAACTCCACCTCTGCAAGCACACAGCTTTTGCAAGTCTGATTCTCAGTGGGTAAAGGCCACAACCCAAGGCACACACAACATCATGCAATTCTAATATGTTGGTTTTCAACTCCCTGATCCCCCTTTATAGGCTTTTTTTTTTTTTTCCCTATTTCAGGCATTTCACTATAATAAACTATGAAATTCTGCTCATACAGACAAAATTCCATAACTAGGTCTTCAATTAAAGTTTCATATTTAGCAGGAAAAGGAAAGTGGTGCCTCAGATGTGCATCATGGTTTGGTTACTCACAGACTATCTATAACAACTCCTGAAAGGACATCTGTACTGATGAAGTCTGAGGACATTTTGTACCAACAAGTATTCCTCATTTTTCATACCTTAGTGGTTTCAGGAGTGCCCTGAACTAAACTTCAACTTGCTAATCTCCACAGGTATTTGGACTGCAGCCCATGTATTTCAATGGGTACCTGACACACGATAAATGGCAATACTTGATTAGTACAATAAAACCCAATACCTTTGCCAATTAGTAATACTATTACATGGTCCTGATCCAAATTTCACTGGCCTTGTTGGGTTTTGCCTTCCATCAGCTGCAACTACACAATGTCTGGATGGTAAACTTTTAGTTAATCACTTGGATAATAATACTTACTCAGTACTAAGGTTTCCATCTCTACCACATGCTTATAATCGTGCTCCAAAAATTAATTATTTCACTGCTGTACCAGTAAGTAATGGAACATGAGCCATTCAATAGGATATTTACTGACACCTTGTCTCTGACTGTATAGAGCCCCATTTTTAGACTGCTTTGCTATTGAAATGGTGCACGAATTTTCCTCTTTTTTCCTCCTCCTTAGTTTTTGAACTCACCATCTGATTTTAGGCAAATAGGACAGCAAACACAGAGCTCCTAAAACTTATGTGAACATCAAATAAACATCTCAAACTCATCCGTAGGCATCTTGGCTGAGCCAAGAGACACAATTTGGCAACCCCACTTTGCAGGAAAGACTGCAGAAGGAGTCAACAGCTGTTGGTGGTGCTGGCCAGGCAACCAGAGGGCTGGCAACCAGCACCTGGGGAAGTGCCCAGCATCTGTTACCATCAGCTCAACCAACCGCCCAGGGCTGGAGGAGGGAGTTTTGGGGCCACAAAAGCAGAGCTTGAGTCAGCATAGCAGGGAAGCAGAGGTGCTGTGGGCACAGATGCACAGGAAACAGTGGCTGTGCTGTTTGCAGAAGTGCTTCAGTAAAGAAAAGGCAGCATGGCTTTGGGAGCAGGATGCTGGTCCTGCACTGCACCATGTGCAGAGCTGATGGGGTGAATGCACAGGGAGGCTGAGTGCAGGCCGCTAAACAGAATTCCAGAATTTCCTACGGAACACAGAACCATCCAAAACACAGCAGGGGGGAAAACCACAGATGAAACAACAAAGAAAACAAAAAGCTGCTGCAGACCTGTGTAAATAAATGGTGAAGCTGCTTAAACCCCGAGGATTTCTGGTTTGTGGTGCTGGATTAAAAGCAAGGCAAGAGCTGAAGAGATTCTGCCTGCATTCTGATCTCAAAGGAAACATAATGCACAAAAGAAAAATTGGCAGCAGAAAGAAGATCCAGTGTTTGGGGATCAGTGTACAACTATTAAGGCTGAAGTGCTCTTTAGCAGGGTTCTCTAACACACAGCCTCTGTGGGGAAGCTCTGGAGACCATTTACAGAGTGCTTTCCTGAGCTCAGGGCACCACTGAGTCTTTCTTGGCCATTAAATGTTATCTCTGGCTGTTTAGAATGTTCAGAGCCCTCAGTCCTCCCAAGGAGATGGGGAAATCTGTGAGGCCAACAGGCCACAAGACATCTGAGGAACAGCTGCTGAGAACTTCAGAGGTTCCAGGGACCTTAAAGTTGATTAAAAATATAATTTAATCAAGGTCACATTTCTCCTCAAAAAAAAAGGAATTCTCTTTAAATACACAGTATTTTGTTGCAGTAAAAGTACTCCCTATGTTGGCAATTCATGGGCCTTTGGAAAATAAATACTTTAATTTATTCTAGGCCATCTTCTTCCAAGAGGACTGAGAGGTCAAACATGAACCTCAGCAAGAAGTCCCGTATTTCAGTGTCTGCCCCATAACCCATGAAGGATCTTCCAGCTAGCTTCTTAGGACAAAGTTCATATTGGATCCTTGAGTTGGCTTCTTCCTACCACTACTGCTCAGCTCTGCTCCCTTTCTAAATTCAAAATAGGGGATAAATCCAGAGAAAGGAAATTCTTTTCTTAGGAAAAGAAGTAAGAGTAGTTCCCTTACACACACAAGATCCATTTCCAACTCCAAATTGAGCTTTTTTTTGTTTCTAAAAGTTTTAAGCTCCTTCCTCACTGTTGGTGGGAGCTCTGTGTGTCTGGTGGGGCTTGGTAAAGGTAAAATAAAATCCCACATGAGAGGACACATTCTTTTCAGGTCCCTTAGTAATGCACAAGATTCCTGTGGCCTGAATTAGTTAATTCCTAAACAGCTGGGGGACTGTCAAGAAAACCATGCTTTTGCATTCCCTTCTCTATGCTCCCTTCTGCTGAAGTGTATTGACAAAAGAGGTTAATCTGTCAAACCACTGATATTCCTGTGCTGAGCTGAGATTCATCACACTTGGTGGTCTGGAAATCTTTTATAGGACACAGAGCTAAACACAAGCTGGACCAAACAAGGAGAGGTACCTTGAGCACAAATGGACAGATTGAATTTTCCTAGCATTAGGCACAATAAATACATCCCAGGGCATGAGGGGTGATGGAACAGTGGAACAAGGAGGCATTCTTGGCTGATTTTGAAGGTTTTGTTTGTGCCCAATGGCTTAGGAAATTTGTTCATCCTTCCTTGAAGACTACATTTGTACTGCTATACCACTGCTGGGGTGAGTCAGAGGTTAACTTAATGCCCAGATAAATTCCAACTGCACAATTTATGTTCACCTGACCCATGGATCTGTGCAACACATTGACTCCAATATTAGAGTAAAACAAAGAACTAAAGATCTTTTGCATCTTGCCTTTCATCGCTCTGAACAAGGCACAGCCCAGTGGGAACTTGGGCAGAATTCTCTCCTCACGGTTTGCCAATCTGAAGGATTTAGATTTAACTATGTCTTCAAAATTATTCTCAAATTGTTGTTTTTCCTCATTTATTTTCTCTCACAGGCATCTGGACTACCTAGGCAAGGTGAGTTTGCCCTCACTCACGGAGGCCATGGCGGTTCACCAGCCCCTTAAGTCACACAACTGCACTGCCTCATCAAACACCCTCCTAAAATTCTGAATCGAGCATCAACCATTCCATCAATCGTGGAACAGGCTCTCAAAAGTACAGGAATGAAAACAAACCCATCAGGGTTCTTTTGTTGGCTGGTGTTTGAAACTTCACCACAGCATCCAGTTCACGCCTCAGACAGTTTTTCCATGGCTGTTAGATGTATACACACTCCTGTTTTTTCACAGCAGCTCATACTTCACATATTCACATCAGTCTGAGAGACGTGGATCATAAAAGGTGAGAAGAAACAGTAACATCCAAGTTTACCCAGAGAACATTTACCCATCAGGTACATTCATATTGTCTCTCAACAGAGTGTATGACCTGGATCATAACATCAGGGAAGGGGATGCTTCAGTGATCTGCAGAGGCACTGTGAGCTTTATTCTTCTTCCAGTCAATGACAGCTGAGGCCAGAAGTGCCTGACCTGCCACAGAAATTCCTGGGCTTAGTTTCTAATTGCATTCCTTCAGACACTACATGCTCTGAAAATAACAGTACCATGAAATACTCAGAATAAGCATCTCTCAACCATCTAAAACTCAAAATTAACAAATTAAACACACATCTAGACTTATGAGCAAAGTGAAAAAAACAATAAGAGTGCATTGGTGACAGAGCTGTGAATCCAGAATGGAATGCCTACTCATTACTTTAGGATGGAGTGTAAGCACTCAGAAAATGTGCATATTTTCCAGAGCACTAAGAAGGTAAATACAGTGGGGAATATCACACTATACCTGCATAATTCAGGAGGGTTTGGGTGTATACAGCTTTTTTACCTGCCCTGATACAGAAGTGAAAATCTCTGCCAAGCACAACAGGTGTGGGATGAAGCTGTGCCAAACCTATCAAGAATTTTCATGGTGGGAATTTCCTTCTGAAACACCTTCTCTGCCCACAGCTTTGTTAGACGTTCTTCTGGTTATTATTTCTGGACCATGAGCTGCAATTTTCAAAAGATTTTGCAACAAAGGTAAGAGACCATCACGCAGCCACACTGCAGAAGCCTCTGCCACACAGGGCTTGTGTTTTGACCCAACTTGTCAGCCCACAGCTCTGCTGAGAGGGAAGTCAGCAGGAGAACAGTGATGGGAGCATCGTCTGGCCCTCTGAGATTCAAAATTTATCTGTGTAAGATGATGTTTTGCAAGGCAGGATACAGAAATAAATAAGTGTGTTTTGGAGCAGAGTGTTGAAGGGAAAGATAGATGGGGAATAACTAGGAAGGATAATTTGTTTTCCCATCTAATAAATGCAAGCTGCCTCCCCCCTCAAAATATCAATCATTGGTGTAAGAAGACTTGAATCCAGCTGCATCCATTTAAAAGGGGTAATGTGAAAGTTTAGGATTTTTAGTACCTCTTTCTACAGTCATTTTTGTCAGGGGTGCTGGTAAGAACAAGGACTCACAGAAGGGAGGTTGAATGCTTGTCTTGTAACAGCTGCCAGCTGTCAGCCTGAAACACAGCAGGGCACCTTCCCTACTCCTGCCTTTCCTGAGGGTTCCACAGCTGGTCCCAAGGAGAGAGAAGGTACTGGACAGAACATGGGGCTAATCCCATCAGGCAAATCTAACCTGCCTGCTTGGCTTTTGTCTCCTGCCACTCATGAAATAAAAGCTCCACGTGTGAGATAAACTGAAAATGGACAAGGATGCTTAGACAAGAAGCTTGTCTTTCAACTAAGTTTAGGCTTATGATTTTTGGAGGGGCTGGAGGGTTGCAGTGAATTTTCACTGAGTTGTATATTAAGGGTTGTATAGGAGCAGAACTTTCTACCTCAGCAGATCCCAAGCCTCACACTCCTCTGTTTGTGTGGAACTCAGGCACTTACAGAACTCTGGAGCAGAAAAACCCCATTGCACCACCCCTGGATGCTGAACTTTTCTAAGCCAAACACTGGGAGTCAAATTAGAGGAATGGAGTTACTCAGCTGGAAAGCTGATGGTAAAACACTGAGAAGCCATAATTCCCCACGTTCCTTTGCTACCAAGGAAACATACAGCTTTTTTCTAACCAATAATAAGCCCAGGGGTAGTGCAGTTACCCAACTAGTGAAGGGCAGTGACTCTTACTGAGCACCTGTGTGTATCTTTTAGGAGCAGCAAAAAGAACCAGCCTGGTCATCTCCAGCTGCTTTGTCTGCTGGCTGGCACAGCACAGTTCAAACCCCAGAAAAGGGCAGAACTAGCAAAAACACTGGTCTGTACAAGATACAGCAGGGAAATGAGATTACCACATGGCACAGAGAAAATAAACCCTTGGTTCACTTGCTTTAGCTGAAAGAGGAGAGGAAGACACCCACTGCCAACAGGCTGTAGAGGATCTGCACTGCAGGAAATGGGCACTTTGACTTCACAAAGCATCTGTTGATGTAGTCTGGGGTGCACATCACACCAGAGAAGTCTTTGCTGCTTTTCTTAAAATATAAAGAATGAGAAGAGCTATGTTTGGTACTTTCTCTAGGAAATCTCAAAACATGAACAGTTTTATTAGTCTGATCCAAAACTGTAACTAGAAGTCAGATCTACATGTAAAAGCAAAAGTCATGAATGCGTTTGATGTATTTTAAGTAAGACACTGAACCACAGTTGTTATTCACAGATCAAAGAAGCTCCAGCAGTGTCCTGAATCTAAGTGAGAAATGCCAAAATCTGATTTCATCCATGTCCATGTGTTGCTTTGAACTCCTAATTCACAGAATTGGTCACTATATTGAACTAATTATCAAGCTTAACGCTTGCCAATTTTGATGGCTGTGCTCCCTTATAAAAAAGTCAGGTTTGAAGGGAACTGGAATGATATATTGGAAGATGTGCAGCCTTTATTGAAACTTGGGGAGGAAAAACAATCAAAATGCCAAAAAAATCCCTTCTTGTCGAAGCCTAAACATAATTTACTTTTCTAATTAGTTACTGCAACACAGATTAGCAAAATAAATAGTTTGCATTAACCAATACACTAAAAAAAATAAAGTGGTTAATTCCTCCTCCCTCACAGGAAAAGTTTCTTGTAACGGTTAAGTGAAAAAATATCTACACTATCTAAAAATCTAATGAAGCCACATATTGTACATGAAAATAAAGCAATAATTTCACAGCACAGCCTAATACATTTCAATTGAAATACAGCAGTGAAAAGAAACACTAATAAAGTACTTCTGCAGGCAGAAATATAGAAGCAAAGTCTGTTCAGATATCAGTAAAGACTGAAAAACTACTTTTTTTTTGCCAGTTACTGACTGTGGTTGGAAATGATCACAAACACTGGTTTGCCAAAGAAGTGATTTCAGGAATCACACAGCTTAGGCTATAATTAAAAAGCAATCTTTGGGAAATAGGTTATTACCAGTATTTAGTAGCTAATTTGTTCGTTAATGCCTTAACAAAGCTCTCCTCTGATTGCAGTGGAGGGGGAACAACTTCAAGAGGATTATTTGCTATTAAGACTTGTACTCAATTATTGAGAGTGCTGCTGTGCTGCAATTACAATGGCAGAGCAGTCACCAGGAAAGCTGGATGGGTCCAGCCTGTGCTGCAGCCAGCAATTCCCACATGCAGGGGCTTAGAATTTTAAGGACAACTTGCAGAATACCCTCACAAATTTGAGTGCTTGCTGATTAACAGAGAGGTGCAAGCTCAGTGTTCCTTAACACCAATCACACATTTTATTTTATAGGTATTTTTCCCCCCATACTCTTTAATTCCGTTTGTGAAGGAATGGTCGTGTAACTGCTGGAGTCTCTAGATAACATTTTTCACCCAGATAATATGATACTAATTTGGTTTTCCTTCTGAAAATACTTCAGAAAGTATCTTCTGTCAAATCCCTATGAATACCGTGTTTGAGCTGCATTATGGGAGATAAACATAACAGTCACTTAGAAATATATCCCAAGTACTGACAATTTATAATTGACTCAAAGCTGCCACCACTTGTCACTATTTCCTGTAACAGTTCCTGTCCTGCTGATCAGGACAAGGAATTCAACACCTCACTAACCCCAGATTTAACTTCCTTCTTGGGAACCATAACAAACAAGCCTCTAGGTAACAGGACTGAATTAAGAAATCCAAACTCACCCATATTTGTGAACTGCTTTTCCTGCCAATAATACATTTTCAGACTCTTATTACGGTATTTCAATTGCAAAGACTTTCCTACAGCAAAATCTGGGAATAAAAATACCTTTAACAACATAATTGAACCTGAGACATACTTTCTATATAAAGGTTGGTTTGGGGAGCCGTAGCCCAGCTGACACAGAATCTCAGGAAGCCTACAGCTGCAGAGCAAAGCAGAGAGGTCCATTAATCATATTTATCAAGATTGTCTACCCTGGCTTTCATGCAGTTAGGGGAAATGTGCTATTCTACTTCAGCAACAAGGAGCGAGGCTAAAACAAACTGACCTGACTGCATGGGTCATTTCCAGAAATAGAAAGGATATCAGCAGCACAGCTGCACAGGCCAGGAGGCAAAATGCTGGGAAGGTTGGAGGAAAAGGGGTAAGAAACATCCACCCAAAACTTGTGAAGTATGTAGCCAGTGGCAAAATTAATAATGGGCTAAATTTTGCTTTAATTGGCATTTAGTACACTAAAGTCAGCAAAGACAAGATTCAGTTAAGTGCCTTATGGTCTTATATTTCATGAGCCTCCTAAAATGTTTTATTGCACTTCAGGATTTCATATCAGCAAAAGGAAGAAGGGAGCAGATAACCTCCCACTGAGGTATGAGCATATTATTTATTCTGATACTCATAGAACCTTCTTTATTTTCCCCTCTCTTTTACATTGAGAGACTGTACAATGACAAATGCAAACACAGAATACAATGTACTGGCTGCTCTCCCATGGGAAAGCAGGAGTAGTATCCTGGCTTATGATTCTCTCTCTTTTTGAGGCTTTTCTCTGGCTGAAAGAACACTGAGATGCCTCAGTCTCTTCAGGACAGAAATCTATCCATGTCACATATTGTACATCACTAGCAGCCTTGAACTGGGAGAGATTCAAGCCTGGGATAGCCAGATATGGCAGAGGGACTCCAGCATTGCAGAGTGATGCCAAAACATTCAGGCCAAACTCTAGACCTGCTGGCTTTGAAAGGCAAGAACACAATTTTCACATATTCAATCAACATAAAAAGAAAATGTGTAGAGCTTATGCTTTATTGGCTTCCATAAAATTAACAGAAAAATAAAAGTGAGATAAGAGCCTGGTTTAAGAACACTATTTCCATCTGCAGTACACACACACCAAGCCTGCTTTGCCTAAGTTTCTATGAAAATTATGAAAATCACGTTACCACCCTGCTCCACCTCCCACATGCATTTCCAACTACATTGTCACTAAGAAGTGACATGAGATTTTCAAATTAAGGTGCACACCACATTATCCCAAAGATGATAAATTTAACTGTATTTTTTTAGAAACAGGCTAGAGAAATGCAGAATACTAACAGAAACTCATGTTGAAGTAAAATTTAAAATAGCTGATTACACAGCCCATGAAGTCTCAGCACAGATACTGCTAGGTGTTGGGGTCAGACATCCTCCTTTCCCTTCTTCATGGCACATGGGCATTATTCCACGGGGCAAGAATTCATGGGGAATGCTACAGACCATATATAATCTATTCACATCAAATGAAAACCTCGCCAAAGCTAAAAAAACAGGATCAAAGCTAAAAACCAGGAACCCCATTCCTCACTCCATTTCCGCACATAAGTTAGTCCCCGGAAATTTAACAGGGCTAGATCCCAGAATGAAATCGACAACATTGCAGATGCTGAGTTTCCCTTGCAGGTGGCCCGAGGGGCGGGGTTAAAGCATCGATCCCAGGATCCGCGGATTTCAGCCCAAATTCGCTCCCGCGGCTCTCCCGGGGCGCTGGCGCCCTCTGCTGTCCGACCGCGGCAGCCAGCGAGCCACGGGAGTTCACTTCTTTCCCTTTCCCTGCCCAAAATGTTTTACTGCAAGGATGAATTCCTACCGCACTCCCGAGATTTCCCTTTGACCAAGCTAAGAAAGCTGTTTCATTTATTCCATCCGCCAATTCTGGCCCTTAAAATATCCTGAAGCGAGGTATGGCTTCAGTATTTTCTCTTCTGAGGGGCACTTCTTCTGCACTCAAAACAGTGGGATCAATTCCTATTTCCTGCTAGAAAATAAGCAGGCAGTCTTCCAAAATAATTGAAATAGGATGTGTCTTAAGCACTTGGAAGAACTGTTCTTGTGGCACACTCTCACAAGTGCCTCTCTAGCCATTCTTCCAATCATTAGCATAATTGATAAATTACATAAGCTCTCTGCCATAGATCTGGTTTTTTTTTTCACACCTTCACCATGATCTTTGGGTTATAGATTCAGTTCTTGGATTGCTGATTCTCTTAACTGTGCTTCTGTTTTTAGCAGGTGCAGACAAACCAGATAACAGTAGCCTAAGTATGAAAAACAGGTAAGTCCTATTAATATTGACAGCAGCGTGATCCTGCAAGTGGAAGTCTTCCACTGTAAAATCATGTTTTGGTCTACTTCAGGCAAGAATTTCATCCTTGAAAAGCAGTCCTGTACTTTCAGGAAATTGCTAAATTGCTTGCTGTTCCAGACCAATCACACACATTTACAGGACTAGTTGCTCTAGAGAGTCCAAGACCCTTGACAATAAATTATTAAAAGCAATACCATATTTTAAATATAGAAGCATCCATGTGTGTATCTGTAGGTATTTTATACAGATGCCCTATATATATATATCTTTCTAGGGTTAGAGAATTACTCACTTCAGCACACACATACAGAAGTTGCTTCATCCACCAACAAAATGTGGCCTTCACCAAAAACAGCCCAGCAACCTCCAGCCATCAGCAGGATTACTCTATAACTTAGCAAAACAGGAACTGAGACCTACAGAGAGAATTTAGACAAACAAAATACAGTTGCCCATGTTGGAATGCAGCTGAGGAATTAAAACTAAAAGCCACCACTCAGCCAAAAATTCAAACCATTGTGAAACATGTAAAAATCAAAGCAATCAGTGTAGCACATAGAGTTCCTAGGTTATTTAAAAAACAAAACAAATCAACAAAAAACCAAAAAAAGAAACAAAAATATCACAGCACAAAGAAAACCAGAACTTTTTCTTCACACTATTATTTTCTTCCCAACTTGTTCTTGCCCACAGTGCTGCTACCCACCCACAAAACACATTCCTACACCATGAATGCTGCATTTGCAGAAACACTTTAGTAAGCTGCTTTGAGAATGTATGGAAATGGTATCTTTGTTGGAAGCCTGCAGCAGGACACGCTTCCTGCAAGACTCTGCTTGCACATACATTCAGCTGGAAAGAATCTGCATGATCAAATCAGACACCATGCTTTCAGTGCTCATGGCTTTCCAAGTGTTTTTCTGTTCAAAGACCCCAGATGCAACGCTGTAGTTTTCAAAATACAGAAATACTCTGCATATATGGAATTGTTTTCACCTGAATATACCCACTGATGTTAGAGAGATGCAGTAGCTGTGTGCTCCATTGGTAAACAGCACAGCCATGGCACCAAGGATGGCTGAGTTCTGTGTCTGGCCCGTTTATATGGATACTGCACCTGGCCTGAGAGAGAGAGTGTTCAACCAGAACACCTGGGTGGTAAATATGCTTGACCAAAAAAAGCCAAAAACCCCTCACTCCTTCCTCCCAAACTTCAAAGAATTTGCTTTAGGATTCTGTCCACCATTCAGGCGTGTCACAAAACCTATTTCCCACAACTGGTAAATTAGGAAAACCAGGGTTATTTTGTAGTCTGTAAAAATCATTTACAACTGCTTTGTGAGATCTCCATTTTCATCTCCAAGTACTATTCCAGCATTTGCAGGGAGAAGGTAATGAGCACAACCTACAGCAGCAGAGTTATTAATTTTATCCATTTACTGGTGTTCCAGGTCACAAACTAGGGTGTGCCTGAGGCTTCATCCCAGAGCAGGACTTGTCTCCTGCTCCCACCCCCAAGAATTACCTTTAACCCTCACAGCTCCCTCAAAACGAAAACCCCTTGAATATTGATACTAGGATGGTACAAGTGATGCAAGAGCTGATACAACTCCACTGATGGCCTTTCCAAGACAAAATGATGTTAGAGTGGGAAGCAGGGACTTATTTTTCAACTTCCTCCCATTAATCCTGAAGTCACATAAGCTCTGCACAATTTTCCACAAAGCTTGTTAATCCATTTCACAGGCCCCATCCCTTTCATGAGACTGCTGATGCTCTTTACCCAAGCCAAAGAAATGCTGGCTGCTCAGTAAAGTCAAAAGCCAATGTTACAGCTCCTGCCTGGCAAATTCCTGGTTAAACCTAACCTATCTGGAGTCACAAAATAACATAAAGCCAGCTTGGTTTTCCACAAGGTAACAAAAGACAGATACTCCACATACTTCACTAAGGAGGATGTTTATTTTTCCAAATATTGTATTAAGATAGTGTCCTGTTTGCCTATTTCTATCAACATCTGCTCTGTAATGCACAGAGAATGACAAAAGATCAAAGCTTTAATTGTGCAAGTGAAAGAATGTATTAATAACATTCTTTCTGTCCTACAGCAACAGAGATAAACTTAAAAAACCCCCTCTCTAACAGCTCAGAGAACAGGATATTTATATAAAGATGTCCTAACAAAAGAAAAGCATGCAAAACTACCTTAAATGAATAAACAAACTGGGGTCACTGTTTGCAGTGTGCCCTATTGAGCTCAGCCCTCAAAAATCCCCTCCAACTCTCGGTCAACAGGGTCAACATATCTCAGCTGGGTTTTAATTTTTATACAAACCTCCCTCACCATGCTTTGTTCATCAATCCTTTAAAATTAGGAAAATGCAAGCAGGTGTGCCTTTAAGGCCCATTTTACTGCTAGTTGCTTTAGTTTCCCTCTTCCAGACAGAAAGTTGTTTAAAAAAAGAGGGTTTTTTTGTTGGTTGGTTGGCTGGTTTTTTTCACTTCTAGCTCCTTCCTCATCCACAAAGGCTGCACTGCAGGTCCTCCACAGCCCTTTTGAGACACACCCTGTAGAAGGACAGCAGTTCTGTGGAACACATGCAACAAGCAGTACCTCCTCCTCAGGAGATGTTATTTCTCCTTGGCTCTCTGGAATTTGCTGCTGTTTGTCACATCGCTGCCACAGCACACTTGGAACTGCCTGTCCCTCTCCTCCCAAAGTTATTATGTCATTCCCTCCCTTCCAGGACAGCAGCAGCTGCCTTTACCCACTCAGGGCTCTGCCCTGCACACACTAAAGGGAAAAACACAAACCCCAAACCAACCCACAGCTGCACTAACTGAAAGAACTGGGACTCCCCAAAGGAACAACTCGGCTGTCTCACCTAAAGCAAGGCTAGTAGCCTGTGGTACCCAGGTGGGGTCAGGTTTGCCAGAGGTTTCCTTTCAAACTCAGAGCTCTGAGTTCTGAAACAACATCAACGAGTAGAGCATCACTGCCACTGCCACCTGAATGGAGGCCAACACAAGCAGAGGTTGAGTTGTCTCAGGAAAGTCTGCTCAGAGGACAAGCTCAGCCAGGGCTACCTGCACAGCAAACACTGACATTTGAAAGTGACTCTCAGTCTCTTTCCAAGACATCTGTGAATTACAGAGAGCCAGTCATTCTCCATCCCCTTTGTCTTTAAGGTAAGTTTAATGTTAATTTAGCTCCTTTTGAATCTACTTCCAAGCTAGAGGCCAGTCCATCCGCAATATTTTTACAAGTGACAAACTGGATTAAAAGCACACAGAACACTCACTCTGGACTTGCTCACTTCTTCCAAACCATGGTAATTCAGGACAGAAGGGACACCAGATTTACTGTGAAGCTGCAACCTGCACACAGACATGCCAGTGAAGTAACTCACTGTACACAAGGAAAGTGGACAAAGCACTTCCTTTTCTTTTGTGCTGTCCCCTCATTTATAACAATGTCCTCTAAGACATCTGGAGTCCTGTAACATGAACGGAAATGGAAGAGCTCCAATGGGAACTCAGGGGTTTCTTTCTTTTTCCCATGAACTGAACATTATGGAATTTTAACAGATGTTCTACTTGGTCATAGTTAATAAAATGAATTATGCAGGAATTAAAAATCTGGTTCCATTTGCTTATATAAGATCTCAGCAGCAGAACTCCATTCCCGTTTAGGAATTCTAAAGGATTTGCAGTGGATTTATAGTCTGCTCCTGCCTTATTATGAAATGGCTGGAAATTTTACCAGTTAACTTGTCTCTGTTGTGGAAAACGTGAATAAATTTACCTGTTCATTGACTGATCTTAGTACATGATCCAGTTTCCACAGTGTTGCACTCTGGTACGCTACAGCCATAGGAAGGGGCAATTCTCACTTGGATTTGCTTTGGAAATGACATCATGGGAACTCCACATCATTTCACAGCCTCCGATTTCTGCCATTTATTCAAAGTCTCATTGAGCAACCTAATAACCATACTCCCACTTTGTGCTTTATTACAAAAGCCTTCCTCTTGGAGCACAGATGTCTCTTTCAGGCTTCTCCTGCCAATAGAATGATGCACTGTACCTCACCTCCCTTTCCATTTTAGGATTAGTTCAGTGTAACTACATCAAAGGAAGATGTAAAGACCAAAATGTAATGGAGATGTGAGAGAAGAGGCACCAAAAAGGTGAAGAGTCACAGCCAAAACTTTCAAGCCTGGAGGTTCACTCAAAGCTATTTCCAAAAGCATTAGGTATTTAGCCATCTTCTTTCTCTTCTAATATCCATCTGCTCAGAAAGCATTCTGAGAAGATAAAGGGGATAAGTCAGAGTGAGAATCAAAACTGAAGGATGAAACAACTACTTTGCACCAGCACTGCAGCTAAAGCCAACTACATGGAGCAGAGTAAGGCTGTCCTGAAGAGATCTGCTGTGCTAAACCAAGATGAGGCTTCCACACCACACTCTATTTATAAACAGACTTATTTTCACTGAAATTCAATCAACTGGCAAACAGATCTCTGTCTAGAAATCTGCCTGATATAATACACAAAATTTTATCCCAATGCGGCAGTTAAAATTACCCTTTTTTAAATTCTAGATCAAGAACTTTGCCAGTGCAAGAATATCATCATCTGAAAACCATCAATATTCCCAGCCTCTTCCAATTTTTTTTTTGATGAAAAATCACGTACTGAAGACCCTCTATCCAAAAATTCCCATTCCCTTATAACTAAACAAAGGGGTTTGTGTAGGTAGAGAACCAAAGCATGTAAACAAACCTTGTAAGTATAAAAGTCAGCTGGAATTAAGTATCAGCCTACATATGCTATGTAGCTACCTGGAAGTGTCCAATAATGAATTAATAAAGATTTTTATCTGAAAATAAAGACCTTAAAGGAAGAAGTGTACTCAAAGAGAAGGAAAAATACCAAGATTAAATGTCAGGCTTATAACAGCTCCAGCTGAAGGTGCAAAAAGCTGTTGTTACTCAAGCGGACATCGCTTTACAAAATTTAGTGTCAGAAAAATGCCTCAGTCTTAACAGTATTAAATTCAAAGATTTTTTTTTTCCTTTTAAACATCACCTATGATTTGTTTCATTTTGAAGAGAAAGCACATTTCATTTGGTAATCATTTATTTCTCATTCTATTGGACAGGTTCTCCGAAAAAGTAATACTTCAACTGAAATCAGTTCTGAAGGATCTTTTATGAATATACATAATGGTGAGGACCCCCATTAAATTTCCAACAAAGTGTTGCCATTTTGAGTAAACAAAGTTATCTCAGCAGGGTCACACACTGTGCCATGAATATGGTCTGCAAATTAATTACCACCCTGACATATGTCAAAACAAATTTTAAGGAGAATAGCACACAGTAGCAACCATGTGCTTTATCTACCTGTTAGTATGCAAAATCTGAACTCAATGGGATCTAAATTTATTCATTTATTCAGAACCCCTCAGAGAAATCAAAATGATTCGTATTTATTCGCCTTTTCTGCCCGTCTGCAAATGAAATCTGAGTGAATAACATGTTTAGTGAGCCAGAAAATAAGTACAGGACAAAGCTATGGTGGGGGTTACATTTCAGAAAAGCAGGTGTCATCTCTGCACAGATAACTAATTTTTTGAACACTCAAAACTGCTCAAATAGACCACAGTACATTAGCATTTGTCAGCACTTTAAGGAACACTAAGTTTGGTGTTTCTTATTTTAGGTAATACCCATCTTTATTCTGTACTTGTAACAAGAGCTGGCCAACATAACTGTCCTGAAAACAGTTTTCAGCGTGAAGAAAGGCTTTTAAAAGCAGAGCTACTGAATGAAGATTAAAAAGCCTCTCCAACTGGCTTTATTATCAATGGCAACATAAGACAACAGGTCTGAGCCTGTGCTTGAAACAAAAGAGGGAAGACCTGAACCTACTTTATTCACTTGAGTTGCATAAGGAGAAGACAAACCCACACACCCCACCTCAAACGTGTCACACGAAGAGCCCTCCCTGGACACCAGGGCCTGTGTCCAGTTCCATGCCAGGAAAGAATTCCTCCCTGTGAGCGTGGGCAGGCCCTGGCACAGGGTGCCAGAGAAGCTGTGGCTGCCCCATCCCTAGAGGTGTCCAAGGCCAGCTTGGATGGGGCTTGGTTCAACCTGGGATACTGGAAGGCAGGGGGTGGAACAAGATGAGTTTTAAGGTCCCTTCCAACCCAAACCTTTCTGTGATTTTATGTTTTCCTAGGAACCAAGCCTGATCTCTCTATTTGAGGTACACATATATGATGCAACTTCTGTTTTGTCGAAACATGACCTCCTGGGATCTGATACTGAAACAATTTTAGACTGGGAGTTTATCAGTAGGTTATTCTAGTTCTTTTATAATCTGCCCTCAGTCCACACAGCATATCAAGCACTTCCATTGACACTAAGCCTGGAATTCACAGTACATTTATGAAAATATTTTAGTTTAGGAACTATTTTCTTCTAAGTGGGCCAAAATATTTTAGCCCTATTTTTTTTTTTTTCTAACAGTGAAATACTTTTGATTTAGAGTTAAGTAATACCATATCAAATCTACAGACTGGGTGACTAAATGCATTTCTTTCACACATTAAAAAAAAAAAGAAAAAAAAGGGAGAGGACAATCCTCTCTATATACAGATGACAAATAATCCCTTGGCATCTGCTGACAAATATATTTAAAGAAAGCCTAAATCTGTCTGTGCTAAACTTGGCTTGATGCCACCAGTTCACCATTGTTGGCATATACAGTTCACATGATGCAATCACAAGACTTGAGAAAGTTTCCAGTACTTAGTTTATGGTTTTCTCATGTTAACATATACCTTTCCATCCTTTTTCAATTTAGCAGCAACAGAACTGGGAGACAGGATGGCAAATGAATTTTTGCATGTATCAAAGGTTCTCTTAGTGCTCATTATCAGTATTCTATTTAAATTACAGACAGGTAACTTACCTAGAAGGAAATATTCTGGGATTTAGAGCTTAAGGTTAGAGCAACTGATCTCAATTGTACTATTATCTCCTGTTAGAAAACTAAGTCAGGCAAAAGAAGCAATTGGATTAAAAAAAAAAAAGAAAAAAAAAAAGAGAAAAAGACAAGTGTTTTACCTCTCTTAATACTGTGCTTTTATAACCCCGGTAAAGTCCTTGAATACCCTGTAAACCAACAAAAGAAAGCATCATCCAGGGGGAATGAGTTTGTCAAAGACCACAATTTATTGGTGATTACGAGGCAAGCATTACAGCCCTAAAGTGTCACACCTCAGCTTCAAATTGACTATTGATTATAACACTGTATACTGTATTCCATTATTTACAGTGCCAGAGGGTTTTATTTTCACCTCCTTAGTCTTGATTCAGAGACTTTATCAAGACAAATGTTTTCTATTTTTAAGCAGCTGAAAATACTCAAAACAATTAAAACTTATTTTATAAGTGTATATAAAATTATGTTGTTTATTATTATAGGCCATTTAATTCAAGTGTTTGGCAAGGCTTATGGTTCTCTGGCCAGCTATATGGAAAGGGAAAAACATATGGTTTTGACAGAATCAGCTTTTAAAGCAGAATGATCAAGTCACAGAAAGAAGTTCTAGTGACCCTCTTGTGCAGGGTTATCACAATAGTTTTCATTTGAAAGCAAATAAAAATCAAGTGGATCATTTAAAGGTCATATTTATGTCTTCCTTTCCCTGGGTTTTACACTCATAAAATGTGTATAATATTTTTCCCCACACTGTTTTTAGGAGCCACTTTCTCATATGGAACACAGCTTGAAAATCCCCCATTGTGAAACTCTGTTAAAACAGACGTGAAACAGGTTTTCACAGGAGAGAACAGCATAGCTCCTGAGAAGAAGACAAAGACCCTTATTTTTCAAGAGTAACCAATACTGGATGAGCACTCATTTCCAGAGTTCCTCCTGGTTCCTATGGAGCCTCTCTGAAATGGTGCCTTTTGGACATGCCCTCCAAAGCCTGCTTCAAAAACTGGGAACCATTCAGCAAACTACACACAGAGACTCAATGTCCTGCTGCCCCAGACAGGGACTGTTTGCATAAATACAAGCAGAGCTTTGGAATCTGGAAGCTAAATCCCCAATTTTTTTTTTTTTTTTTTATTTTTCCATCTCTAAATGTAGGTATATATATAAAAAGATGAGAAAAAAGAGTTGTTTGGAGCATGCATGTAAGTGCATGCCTCAGGGGGAGGTGGGGGCTTGGTTTCCTCAATCATAACATGCCAGTCACTTTTAAGAAAAGAAGAAGAGATGGGAAAGTGCTGGGAAAGCATAGAACTGCAATAAAGTTGTAGGAATGCTTCAGGACATGTACGGCACTGAGTGGGATAGATGAAATTTTTTAGAAATTTTGCTCTGAACTCACCTCATGGTACAAGGTGTGGGAGAGAATCCGGAGAGTGCTCGAGGAAGGAGAAACCTGGGCCCTTTGCTTGACGACCTCGGACGGAACCCGTATGAGACAGGCAACCTGCAACAGAACCAGAGGCTCAGGCAGCAAGTGCTGGCTTCCTCTTCATAAAGCAAACATTTCTTCTAAGAACAGAAACCTGACAACTGAGGAAATCAGGTTTGTAATTATAGGACATAAAAGCTGTTCATGAGCAGCTTATGTATTTGTTCTGAGTGCCATGTACTTTCTGATCACAAAATTATACTAACAGGAGCATGGAAGCACTCTCGGAATTTTTAACTTTGAAAACAGAAGTAGATTTGAGTGGAGCAAATCACTCATAAAACCAAAAATTGAATCCATTCTGTCTTTTGGCAGTCATAGGAATTTTTCCCCCCCACTTTCACAAATCTAAAGTGGAGATTCAGGACTATAAGGACAACAAACTTCTTTCTTTGGTAAGTCCTTTGTGCCCTCTAGTGACTGATAGCAGGAGACATTCTAGTCAGCTTTAGATACAACATATTCCAAGGTTTACCTTAAAATACACACCACACTTCACTCAAGGTAAAGCATAGGATTGATCCCTTCCTACAGAATGAATTTACTAGGCTCTGCAGCTGGATGTAATAATGTGGCTGCTGCCACAAAGCTCCAGCTTTGCTGAAAAAGCCAGGCTTGGATTTTAAATATTCACCTGCCACTTTGGCTTCAGGTAGGGGTTAAGCTTGTGTGACATCATTTCATAGAATGAGGATCCTAAAGTGTGGGAGTTATAAACCTCTCATCTCTCTAGAAAATACCTACTCATCAGCACTTAAAATTTGAAGCAGAGCTTGTCTCCAGTGGGCTCCATGGATACTGAAAGCAGTGATGGGACTGACGGCAGAACACTGCAGACACCACAGGCCTTTCCCAGATTTTCAGCCTGCCTTGAGACCATCCTGTGCTGGGCTCAGGAATTCACTTTAGTTCCTAAACATAAAGGTGATCCCAGAGTACTCCAAGTGCAGAGCAGCCCAGGAGAAAGCTGCCCATCTGAAGTGGCAAACCAAGCAGCTAACTGGGAAATGCATGTGTGCCAAAGAAAGTACAGGAATTCAATGGAGATTACACAGAGACAGTAACTTGAGTGGTAATTTGTGGGTAACACAGTACAAGGTTTAAGTTTCATTTTCACAAAGACACCAAGGAAAAGTCTGTTATCCTCTTACATTCCTACAAGTTTACTGGACAACAATATCCAAAAGTCATTACAAACAGATCTAACTCCATGTGCTCTTCAATTCTCAGGGTCAAAAATAACAAGTGACCCCAATCCGTCAAGAAAATAAGAACTGTCAAGTTTTTTGATAGTTCAGCATAAATATTTATAGAACTTCATGCTTCATAACACTCCATGTCCTTATATTAGCTTTTTATTCCTTAAAAATATGGAGACAGGAGGAAAGCTTTAAAAAGGCTGGGATGAAAACAACCTAGTCAATCAAGACCAGACAAAGAGCACAGCGTGGCTTCCTGACATCTGGGGTGCTGCAGTTTTGGCAGGAGAAGGGTGGCTACAAAGTAATGTCTCCATTTCCCCCAGACTACTTGGGGTGCATTTCATTTCAAATTAACTTTGATGTTTCTTCCATTTGAATTTGTGCTTACAAGGGAGTCTGTGGCTGCACAAGAACAAAAACAATGATTACATTGTGCTGTTCTGAAAGGAAATAAAGGCTCATGTCACCCAGACAGTGCTGTCAGATTGGCTCCATAGGGCACTTCTGGTATTCAAAAAGCCACGAGTTGCAGCTGCCAGCATCAGACTGCACAGTGACATTTTCACTGTGCACCTGAACTTACAACGTGTTACCTTGTTTGCTCCTACACACGCACCTTCCCATCAACAACAACCCCAGCAGCCTTTTGATGTGGAGAACAGGCCTCTAAAGGGAAGTATGCAAGATTAAGTTCACATGTATCTTATTAAAAAAGTAACAGCCTGGACGGGCGGGTGCAGAGAAATCTCAGCTCTATCACGCTCAGATCTCAATCGCTGCAGCACCTTCCAGGTAAGGCTGCCAAAGGTGAAAGAACACAGTGTACATCTCCAGGCTTTGCTTTCCTGGACAAGGATGTTCAAGCAGCACCAATATGATAACACGGCACCAAGAGAGTCCACACTTCAATTTTCAGACATGAAAGCTATAAGCAAATGGCATAGGGAGGGTGAAAGATGCAGCTGTCCCACAGTATCTGCCCATATTCATGCTTTTACCTGCACCCACCACGGGATTAACAGACACGGAATATGGACAATAATGTGGCCTTGCACAGGGGGCCCATTCAGCTCCTAATCACCAAGGTCCCAGGAAGAAATGGCTTTTTAATCCCTTGGCTGTTCACACAGACATAGCCTGTTGCTTGACACAGAAGAGCACAATACAGCCCACCAAACTCAGGCCATTCCTGGTGCATCCTACAAGATTCGGGGATGACCTTGTGACAAACTAGCTCTGTGCTGAACATCTGCAGAGCCAGCCATGCACAGGCTCCAGCAGCGGGCCCCCGGCCACCTCAGCTGGCATTAGGGCATCAGACAACAGCTCCCCATTGGTAGGGGCCACACTCATTTTCCCAAGCAAGCTCTGGAGCCAGGAGTTATTCCCATCTTTTGATGGGAGCAAGAAGACAGAATCAAGATCCTGGGAAAGTTCAGGTGCTGCCCTATAAGCTCCTTCCTTACTTACCAGGTCAGGTAACACAATGTCAATGCACATGTATACATACCATAAGGGCAGGAAGACAATGATACCGAAACAAAAGGCTCAAGAATTTTTAAATTTAAGCTTTAGGAAAACCTGATTTTACAGCTACGAGCAAAGCTATTAATAGCTTACAGAGCAGGTATGCAGAAATGACAATATTAGCACCTATTACTTTTCCAGCTTTTTAATGCTATGACCTCTTCTGAGCAAGAGGGTACTGAATTTCAAAATTCTTGTCTCAAATCTTTACTGGGTCAAAGGGTGACTCTAGTATTTAGACAAAAATCTACGTGCATTTTTAATTTACTGACTTGCATTAGCCAGTCAGGAACAAAAGCTAAAAACAGGTCTATTTCATTAACATTTATCTATGTATTGCTAAGGCAGTGTATGTTCTAATTAAATTAAGGTAATTTCTTTCCTCTGTCAGTTCAGGGAAAAGCGTTCTAACTTTTGGGTATATCTTGCATGAATCAACGCTGCCATCTCCTGGTCGGATTTATGCTGGAACCAGACTTTCCTGGTTGTTCTGGCCAATGGTGAAGAATGACCAGTGCAACTAAAGTCTCAAAAGTACCATGAAATTTTATATATACACCCACTTAAACTGTTTCTTTCAGTATAAACGTGCCAGTAGCAAACAGAAAAAAAGATCTGCTGTAAATAGCACCAGGAACCCACCCAAAGCCTTTTCTATGGACTCACCTAAGTTTACTGGAAACACCTGATCTTAAAACTGTAACTTCTGCATAGGGACCAATCCCACCTTAAGCTGGAGCAGCTGTTCAGAATCAGGCAGATTCATCTAATTCAGCACAGGGGTACCCAGCACTTTTCTTTATACAATAACACAAGATACATAATAAAAAGGGACAAAGGGGGCATAGTCCTGCTTCCACAGAGGCTCAGTGCAAACAGAGACTATGCCAATATGTTCAGGAAAGAACACAACACCTCCTGGTCTTAGTGCTATATTATGATCCAAATATTAACATATCTTATTTGGATTTACAGCATTTTGCTTCCACCCTTTGTGCTCCAGGCAAGGCATTTTCTCCCTGGCTGGATTTATAGGGTTTGGTAGAGAATCACAGATAACACATATGTTTGGTTTTGCACACCTCCACTACAGTTTGACCACTAACCTTGTGAACTGTGCATGAGGTGTACCCAGGATCATTTGGAAGAGGACAGAGGTGTCATAATTGCTGTTAAGGGCTTAGAGTGGGCATTTAAACTGAGCTGGTGCACAGGTTTCCTCAGAACCAGGGGCACAGCTGGTACAACACTGTTTCAGCTTTGTAGCTCCAAGGAGAACAGCTTGAGAAGACATTTCTCTCCTCCTGCAGCACCTTGCACAGCTGATGATCTGACTCTCACACTCCTAAAAGGGCCTGAGCACTTGTTATCTTTAATAAGAGACAGATATCACCCCTGCTGTAAGACAGCCTGCTGGAGTAAGAGCCCAATTTCTGGCACCTGATGAGCTCCTGGCTAATAAGCTGAACTCTTCTCCACACTAACCTGGGCTTGGGTGAGCAGCAAGACCAAATATTTGTCCATTTATTAATTAGCCAGCCATTCTACTCCATGGCAGGAGAAGGGTAGTCTGAGGGCAAAGGACTGTTACGGAATTAGTGAGTAGTTGGTGATTTAGGAACCTGCATTCAGTGACTCTGAGCAAATCTCTGGCTTGCATAGTTAAGCCTACTTGAAAATTTGGTACAGAAACATGGAGCAAGCTCCAGAAAACTTTTCTTTTGTTGCAGCTTTAAACCCTTTAGAACCCTTTCTAAAGGATTTTAATATTTAAATTTCTCAAGCACAAAGTTAGTTTTAAGGATTTTGTCTGAGTAGGCTGGGAAGCTTTAACTCATGTTCACCATATAAATATAATTCAATACTTAACACAAAACTAAAAGATCGTGCCTGGGGACAGTTTCTCTTAAATGTCACTTGCATAGGTTTATTCTTAATCAAGTAAGACTATAATTTATGACACTTTAAAACTTTGTATCCAGAGAGCAGAGACTTCAGGCTAAACCTCACAATACCTGTGCAAGATAATCACTAACTCATTAGGAAGGAAAAGCTGCTTCACAAAAATGACAACAACAAAGATGCTATGATTTATCAAAGCACATATGTTTAGGCTGCAGTCAATCTGCTAACAAAATCCTAATCTCTCACCCCATTCTTGAAGGTCAGAAGGATTGCCTGCTGCAACAGAATGTAAAATAAGCAAGAAAAATAGAACAACTCTAAAACCCCATTCAAAGAGAAGCAGCAATAAATTGGGACTTGGGGGTTTTTAAGTGTAGCCTGCATTAGCCCTGACCATACTGCTGCAGACAAAAGCTACCTTGGAGCTCAATTTTGCTTTGTTGCTGGTTTTCTGTTTGGGGGTTTTTTAATATAAAAAAAAAAATGCTGTTTCCAAAAATAGGTTAATATGTCAAAATCTGAATGTCTCAGTTTCTGTGTCAGATGCTTCAAGTAGGAAGTTACTATTTTTAAACTGAAACATGAAAAATCTCCTTTTCCTTTTCTCAGATAAGTGAATTATTAAAATAATAGATGAGTTTAAAATTGAAAGATCTTAAATTGCACTGATTTTCTTTGGATCTGGAGAATAACAGGGAAATTTCCCTCTTGGTTCAAGTCAAAGGCTCTCAGCAAAACTTGAATTCAGCACTACATGCCTCTCCAAACCCTGTAAATTTATGCTTGGTTCTTCAGATCTCCCTGGGATGCCCCTTTTCAACAGAAGGGAAAAATGAATGCAATATTATGAGATTAGCAAAGTATTTCATCCTCTAAATAGCTCTTCTAACCATGGTCACAGCTCTTGGGTTGGAAATATTACCTAGCAGGGAGCATGAGCTGTGAGCTGCAGATGGAAGATGAACTGCTCCACCCTTCCCACCAGCAGGAAAGGGAGCAGAAAAGAGGAGGAACACAAAATACCCACTTGTCCTTTGGTTCCATATAGTCCTTGGACAGAGCACCTGAACTGCTGCAGTCACAGACCCAAAACATTTCAAACACCAATAAACCTTCATCTAAACAACTGCTGCCCTTATGACCAAGACAGAACAAAACCACAAGTTCCTCTGGTCAGTCATTCACTGTGGGTCACAACTGCAGCTGTGAACAAGTCCTTGCTGCACATGTGCTTCTCAGCAGGCTGTGCTACCTGCCAGAGCACAGAGAATACAGAATGGAAGCGTTAACCCCTGTTTTAATGAGGGAATTGTCTCCAGGGATGACAGAAACTGCCCAGTACATGTACTGTCCACTATCAGTCTGTAAATGTCAGCCCCAGGGAAAGTGTTCAACTTCTGCACAAAGCCTCAGAATTTGATAGATCTTATTCTCCCCCCCACGCTCCCATGCACAGCACAGAAGTGCCCTTCCAGCACAGTGAAATTCAGTCCTGTGTAAAGTTGCTGGGGTCATGAACAGGTGACTCCACTCCTAATTTAAACCCCATGGAGAGAACAAGTTTTGACTAATGGGCTCTGGATGGGAAAGTTTAGACAATGCCAAGCTCTTTGTCCCATCTTTTCCTCTGACTAACACAACAAGGCCTTCATTAATTTAACTGCAGTTCCCCTGTATGCTGGTAGGAAACATTTCTTCAAAGAACAATCTTACCCAGCAAGATCCCTCAGATCTCAGCACCTCCCAGAGCTTAAAAACATATTATTTCAGAGATGAGACCATTCACGGTGACCAAATGTCACAAGCATTTGGAAAACTGGAGTTTTTGCACAAACATTTTCAACTTCTTCCAGGTTCCCACCTTAGATGACTTTACCTGGAATCTGCAGAGCTGTTTTGCAGATTTATTTCATCTTGTCATTTTTAAATCTAAGTCAGCTCTGTTTTATTACTTTCCAGACCTCCCTCCTTCCTGCTTCAGAGCATCATCTGCGCCACCACACACTTGTTCCTCCACAATGGCCATCTTGGCTGAGCATTTTCACCCCAGCTGGCTCCTCATCCATCATTTCAGGAGCCCTCTCAGGGCTACTGGCCTTCTGCCCCTCTCAGATTTCCTTCCCCACACATGGCTCTTCAATTGCCTAGATACATTCCCTACAAATCCTGCTGTGGGTTCCCTGCCTACCTTTCCTTTGGCTCTGTCAGATATACCTCAAAAAACTTGTCCTCCAGCATTGCGAATTTGTGCCAAGCTCTGTTCACAGCAAGGAGAAACTCTTACTCCAGTCACATCAGCTAACAGGCAGAGAACAGGGAAAGTTTGTGAAGCTGACAAGGCTGACACTAAACACTTCTTTGCAGAAGTACTTCTCACTGGAGATGTTTTGAAAGTTCGTGTGCTTTGCATAAATCAACTGGTCTTTTAATGTTTAACCAATGTAGAGTTTTGTTTCCTTTTTAAAATTAGACCTAAAACTTACCAAAGGCAGCCTGATGTTACACACCTCTTGTACTTCAGCATAAACTGTCCCAGAGATTTTGAAGTTCCTCAGTACAATCACAAGCAGTTGGTTTAGACTCAAGCAACAAAATCAGGCAGCTGAATATCTTGAAAAAATCTTCCTTAACCTGGTTGATGCTTGAAGCATAAATTACTACCACATTTAAAGACAGAAGTCCTTAAAACCTAAGAAAAGTAGACCCTTAATTCAATGTACAGAACCATCTGCATGATCCAATCTATTCCACCAACATTTTCACCATGAAAGTCTGTTAAACTTATTTTAAAAGGCTTAAGAAACTCATTAAATCCACCAGCCAAACTGTTCTTTCAGCTAAAGTAGCATGGTGCATCCCATGTTTCCGCAGAGCCAACTGGGGGACGGCTGTGTTACAGGACAGACCTTAATGAGATTCCAGGCAAGAGAACACAGGCAATATTTTCTGAAAACACATTAAGTCTCCTGTTGAAAGAAGACTAGTATTTTACAATTTGCTCGCTCTCTTGGGGTTACATTGGCTCAGAATATGGAAATTTCAAGTACATTGTATTTTATTACGTATTTTCCTTTAATTGATACCTTACTCTTTCCTTCAGCCTTTTCACTTAAAGAATTATGGGCTTGTCCACATATGGAGCTATTCAGTTATTCCTGACAAATGCTGCAGAGAACATTAGTTTAACGTAAGTTTACTCCAAAGTGTCTCAAACATTTCCAAAGCTGACTGGTACAGTAAGTCAGGAAATCCATCAGGAAATACTTTAAAATTATTTATTTCTCGCTTAAAATTTTTTAATCCACATTTGCTCTGTAGACACTCTGAGCTACAAATATGTCTAAATGAACTGAATATCAGCCCTGTGATTAAAAGACATGACAGCCATCAAGGTCTACTGCAAAGCAGCCTGTTCTCTAAGCCCTGAACCGAGCAGCTTACACAAGGCAGTGTGGGGAGAACACCTGACGAAGAAGATGCACTACATGCAGTTAGCATGGAACATAAAAGAGAAGATCAGCGTGGGTGGCTGGCTAGGTATTTGAAAGTTCTTAATTTGCTGTTTCAGCCTCTAATTGTATGATGAATTTGTTGGCAGCATTTGTGGATTCATGCCCCCATTCATCTTTATTTACAAACCAATTCCCAGCCGCTGCTCAGTTTCCATCCATTCTCTGTTCTTTCTCCACTACCTCTCAAAGGCAGCAGTCTCACCTTCCCAACCCTCTCCTAACCACTGCTTCTGCATAAAGATTTGGCAAAAACCCTACAGCATCTGTATTGCAGGCCTGACCTCACATAAGATTAATTTATGAATATTTCAAACCCCACCATGATTAATTCAAAAGACCACCTACGTTGTTGCACTCCCTGCTCATCTTGCCAGGGTTGGAGTATTCCCTTTCTCAAAGCCTGTGTGCAGCCAGATTTGCACAGCACAAGGGGCACAGTCACAGCTAAAATGACAGGCACTGATCAATGAAAATAGAAAAAAACTTTGTGTTGTGGAAGAAGTCCCATCACACTTTGACTGCTGTCATTTGCACACTACTTTGAATACTATGATCTGCCAGCACATACTACGCTGGTTGAGAGGAGACAGGATGCAAAGCACAAAATGCAGAACAGTTTTGTCCATTTATTAGTTCAGTTTCTAGAAAAGGGATAGCTAAAATATTCAAAGCCATTAGCCCAAAGTCCAGACACAAGTACTTTATCACTTCTTTGCTGAATTAAAATCAGCTCTCCCTAGAGTGTCCAACTTTCCAGTTGAACTGAAAAGTTTCATCTTCCAACATGCAAAGTTTGGAGTTTGAAATACCTAAAATCTTTACTTCATGTCTGATGTGAGTGCCTGTCTTGTCTCTGTTAGATTGGGCTCCTGCAAGCTGATCTTGCAGAGCTTACCATGCTGCAAAGCCCTGGCCAATTACCCTGCTGGAGATTTTCATTCCATTACTCTGCAGATTTGTCTGACTCATGCTTCTGCCTTTTCCAAAGAACAGGCATTAATAACAACCTTCTTCTCTGACCTAGCCAGTTACTCTCATGGAATTCACACCAAAACACTTTTGGAAATTCCTGCTCTCCTATTAAACTGAATCTCGTTAACTGTTTCAAACAATTCTGCCAGGGCAGAGGGAAGAAGTGGTTGATTAGTGGACAGAGATACACAACAGTGCTGTCCATCATTGTCTAGAATGCTTCTTTTTATGCAGAAAAAAACCCCCCACAAGCGTAAGATAAGGTAAAACATATACTTTCCTCTTTTATTTCAATTAAAAGCACACTTTAAATGTCATTCTACAGAATCATGATTTGTAAAACTGTAAACTTGCTTGCATTTGAGCTTGCTTCTTCTAAGAAACAAGTTCATACTGGTAGAGAAAGGTAAATGAATTCCCCAGAAAGATAACTTCTGCATTAAGAAGTTTTCCTATGTGACACATCCTAACAGCAGATAAAAAAATTCCAAAGTTATTAATATGAAGGGTCAGATGCTAATCATAGATGAACCACACACTTTGCTCTTATCACAGAAGTACCTCAAGTGGTAACACATTGGAATACACAAGTGAGCTTGGAATTTCACCTTGAAATACCTGTCTTCACCTTGCCCTGTGGAGTCACATGATCCCCTCTCCCCACTGAAGTGACAAAGTTTTGAACTTTTCAGATCTCCAGACTTTTAATCCTAAAGTACTTTAGAAACTTGCACAAGGACAAAAGCAGCTCAATGACTTCAGCTGGTGAAGATCCAGAGCACGGTGATTACCACGAGCTGCCAAAAGAACAGGACATCTCCCTCCCATCCTGGTCCTCAGTCCTCCCCCTCACTTCCTCTCTGAATGTCAAGGTAGTTTGCTGTCTTGCAAAGTAGGGGGGAAAAAAGGAAATACAATGTCATCAGAAACAGCCAATCAAGAACAAAAGGTCAGAAAGATAAGAGTGAACCCACTATTTACAGGCAATAACCCAAAATTTTCACTAATATCTTGCAAAGCTCGGATCATAACCATAACTATATCTAAATATTAGATGGGAAAGGGCTGTTGTCAGCTCCCTTCTCTGGAACATGAGCCAAACAATTTTGTTCTCACGTCCATGGAAAAGCCAGTGGGATGTAAAATTAGCTGTGCTGAATCCAAATTAGCGGTGCTGAATCCAACCACTTCAGCACTCCTCAGGGAAATCTCAGCAGTCAAACTGGGACAATCGTGAACTTGTCCCACAAAACCACATTTGCAGGAGCTTGGTGGGAGAGGTTCAGAGGGGGGCTTCTATTTAGCAAAGTTTCTTGTAAATAAAACACACTCTCATATTAAACTGACATGAGAATCTGTACAAATCAATCTGGAGCTGTACAGTTAACTCTGGGCCTGGAAGACACACTTGGTTCCTACTGAAAATGGGTACTAGGAGGTTAAAAATGCTGTTCCTTCTCAGATTTACTTATACTGCCTTAAAATATTAAAAGTAAAATTTCAGAACATCTGGTTTTCCTTTCCACTCCCTATGATATCATGTTTTCCAAGCACATTTGGCAGCTCACTGTAAAGATACAGGCAGACTAAACATCCAGGGCAAAGCAGAGTCAAGATGAAAAATTCCAAAGTCCTGGATGCATTAAGTGTGTTTTCTATCTCCAGATCTCAGTTACACAAGTGGTATAATAAGGGCTTTTCCCCCGTTGGCAACTCATGTATTCTTCAACCTTCTCCTTCCTTGATGAGATGATACACCATGTATCTGCCCTCTAGAGTTTCGGATGTGCCTTTGTAAGCACTTTTTCATGTATTAGGGGATATTCAGAGTCCCTATACGGCGAGATTCAGAAATAGGAAAAAATAATTATGCTTAACAGGCTCAGATTTTATATGTACTTTTCTTTATCTCACTCTGGGAGATGAGATTAGCTTTCTATATTCCTCTTGCCTCAAAGGAAAAAACCCAAAACACTGCTACAACCCCTGCCTTTTTATTGCTTGCCTTTGCGTCTCCCAGCCTGGTACTGGAAAAGTGGACCAAAGCAGTTCCAGGTGACTGGTTCTTCCATGAATTTCCACAGACTGTAAACAATACAGGGGAGTGGCTGTTATAAAACCTTAAAGTTCCCATTTGACCGATTTCTCACATATATTTTATCATCTCTTGAAGCAGCTTTTGTATCTCTTCCTCTACCTATTTTATTCTTTTTAGCAGGTCACGTTCAAAACACAGATCAGTCAGCACAAACACAAGTTTAAGTTTTGCACATACTCACATTTTATTGATGCACAAGAAGGTATCGGACTCATTTATACTCACTAGTGAAGGAACAGCAAACCTAGAAATCCATCAACACTTTCTTGTTGTAAATCCTAATTTCTCTGTTTTGTAATAAACCAGTGGGAAAATGCAAAGACATGCCTTAAGAACCCTAACATGATTGTCTTTGGCTTAATGCTTCACATTTAAAAGCAATTGATATCATGAAGTATAAAATGGAAGAAAAGTACATATTAGCAAAAAAACTACTGACAAAATAATAGTTCTAGTGGGTATGCCCTGATTAAAACTTAATGACTAATCAATAAAACTGTAATTATAACTTTTACCCTGATGCAATTTGGACTAATTTATATATTTCTATTGATCAACTCAGACTTCATATAAAACATACATGAGAAGGTTTCGCTTCGTGCTATTTCATTACAGATTTGTTGTAGTAAATCTCTAAGCATCTCAGTTCTTTTAGAGCTTAGTTCTCCCCTCACACCCATCACTCCAAAAGGAGAAAAAAAGCTAGCAAAAAACAGGAAAATGAGATGGAAAATGGCTGTTACGTCGTAGTTCCCACACCATAGAGCCACTCTGCCATTTCAGTGGCTACCACTACACATTTCTCTGGCCTTAGAGTAGCCAGAGCCAAGAACATGAGACAGCCCTGAGCAATTCATTTAACTGTGCTGCACCACCTCTGCCAGCCCCAAAACGAAAGCAGCAAGTGCCTGAGTTGTAAAGGGCACAGGCCAGCATGGGGAACAAATGGCAACAGGTTCTGTTGAAAGGAGTCGTGTAGCCAACCGGGCTTTGGCTACTACTGATTAAATTACTCGTTTTGTAACTTTCTAACAGGATCCTTACAGGCACAGGGAGTGTACCATAAATATCCTATTCTACAAAGAAGAGATGTTTTCTTCTGGGGGATTTTATTGCAAAGCACTGGCACGTCTTCATGAGCCAAACTGTCATTTTGCTTGATTTTGCAATAGCACTTGAGAAGCTCAAACATCTCCTGGATCTGCTGTTCCATGACACATCAGGGAAACAAGGATTTAGGGCTGTGCATTGCCATGGTGGAAAATAACCTCTTGCTGCTTTCTAACAGCCTTTAGAGAATCTTCATGGAAATAAGTTCTGTGCATTGCCTTAAGTTAGAAGTTATAACCTGACAGCACAGGCTCTAACCAAGCTCAGAAAGAATCCACCTGAGGCAGTAACACAAACAAATCCCACCCAGCCCTACATCTATCACCTTCTATCTACCACTACCAGAGTGGTTATGGGTGCTGGACTCAACTATCTCCATGTGCTTGGTATGTTAAATTAAGTTTCCTGGCTAAATCTCATTCAATCTAATCAGTAACATTTCCAGTAATAAAAATTACTTGGGTGTCAAAGTTGGTCCCACAAAGAGAGGGAGAGCTGAGCTGCTTCCCATGGGAAGTAGCCAGGCTGTGCTGCTGTAGAAGCGAGGCACCTGGTGTTAAGCTGAAATAAATTGCATCTCCACACTCCTGGTAGCTTGGGACCAACATACACCTCAGCTAAACTCCCATGGGAAAGAAAAGAAAAAAAGTCAGTTAATAAAATCAGAATATGGAACCACAGACACAACAGATTTTTCTGCCCCATGCCATCAGCTAAGTTTAAGTTGCAAAGAGCCAGAAAAGCCTGTTTGTTTCCATACAGCCCATTTCCTTACCTCGAACCTGCAGAGACAATTTGCACCCCATTTTATCAGTGCCGTGCCAGGACACACTGTGTCAAAAACAGCAGAGCAGAGGTGGCCAGTGCTGGCAGGAACAGTGTGGGGTGTCAGAGCTCAACACCCAGCCCCAAGGCACTGTGCCAACAGGCAGAAACCAGGCTGATGTAAGAACTGCCACAAGATATAACACCAAACCCGAGTTTCCATAACTGAATGGTTTCCTCTCCTCCCACGGACACACAATAGATGAATTTCCTTCTTACCACTTCCCCAAGGGAGGCAGCCACCATGTGTGTTGCAGGGGACAAGTAAGGTGAAGATCCATGGGGCAGCACCGATTTCACATTCTCATAGGTGATAAAAAACGCAGCAGCTGAAATTCAAGAATACATGCAATCATTGCACTGTTCCTCCATCACAAAGCTGTAGTTAAAATCAGGATACTTTTAGACAAAACAGTATCAACAGAATCTGTGGCATAATTCCTTCAGAAGTTTATGCTTCTGGCTACCGCTGGCAAACCTACCATTAATATCAAAGGTGTCAGGCCACATTTAGTACTAACATTTAGTAGTCAGCTACAGAAAGATGTGTTAATTATGAATTAACATAGTATGTTAATAATGTTATGTGTTAATAATGAATGTCCAGTACATTTTGACAAACTGGTATCATCCATATCCATAGATAGAGGGAAGGTCTCTTGGTTGAATTGAATGGATGGTCCTTTTTTTGAGGGGGAGGAAGGAAACAACAAACAAATTAGTTGATGAATTGAAAAGAAAAACAAATCCTAAAAGCATAAATTGATACAATTCTGCTATCCTGCAATGTGCAAAATTGTTTCAGTAGCAGTTTATTAATAACTTCTTCCTAGCTATGGTCAGTTAAATATTTTGAATTTAGCTTCATAAAATTTTTTCCAAGCTTCTGAAGGATTTGTAAAAGTTCTGTGCAGTGAATAAGAAAGACACAAAACTAAACTGAGCAGAGCAATGTGAGCTGTGTTTATTCACTGCAACAGTCAACTACAAAGGCACTTACACCTTAAGGGTGATTCCTTTTCCTAAAGATAAATTCAGTTCTCACTCATACGTTGGAAAGATAAAACTACAGTGCAGATTTTGGAGATGTAAATACTGAAAAAAATGACATGTCTTGCGGGGAAACAGATTTTAATTGTAAAGAAGGGCCGTGTGAATTGCCTTCTACTAATCAAAAGATGCTTATCACCTCAAAAGGAGATAACAGAGCAGACAAGATAAAGAACTGCATTTTTTTATATCACCTTATGAAGGACATCAAACATCTGAAGGTGTCAGTGGATTTGTCAGCAAACTTCTCCTAACATTTACAGCACAGATTGCTGTTTTTGCATCCCTCCCTACAAAGACAAAATGGACAAAGGCAATTTCAGATGCCTTTTCTCTGCAGGGACTACAAGTATCTACTTTTTTAAAGCCTTAGTTTCAAAAGTATTCCTGATGTCTTTACAATCTAGGCGTTGTTGTTTCAGGGAGATGGGCAGAGCATCCCCAGGTCAATTTACGCAAACATCTGCAGTGCTCAAGCACTTGGAAATTCAATTCATTTCCAATGCCAAGAAAGAGTGGGTCATGACAAAAGTGTCCAGGACAAGCAAGACTCAAGCCCTGCTTGGCACCTAGAAATGCTTTAGGGTGCTCCTAAAGTAAGGACAGGCTTAAATCCAGGAATGCTTCCAAGGAATTGGGCTTTTCAGAGCAAACATGCAGCAGCCTTCACTCCAGTCTTGCTCAAGTTTGCTCAATGCTGGAATTCTAGAAAGTGCTCTTCACAGTTGGACATGGACTCACAGAATCCAGGCACCCTCAGGAGAGGAAGCCACAGACATGGATGTCCTATGTGACATAAATTACTACTTAAAGAAGACAAAGCACAATCCAAGGAAAATTTACCATTTGGAAAGGATCCTATTGCAGTGGAAGGAACACCAGCATAGATGCCACGAAAACCACCAGCCTTCCTAAATCCTTGAGGACTCTGAAGTCTTGTTTTTACAGTATCCAGGGGAAAAAGGATCAAGTCAACACACACACCAGCAACTCCACCAGCCTTCAAGACAAAACCATGGAGAAAAGTGCATTAATATTCTCAGGGGGGAAGCTGTGGTGCTTATGTGAGTAACTGAGGCAGGTGTAACCCAGAGCAGGGCTGATTGTACCCTTCCTGAGGTCAGTTTATAAACTGATTGTCTTACACAGAACTCAGCAGCTTCCACATCTTTAACAAGGAGGGTTCGACAAAATAAAGCAATAGATGTTACAACTTTTAACCATTTTTAAGGTCTTTTCCAAACAATCTCAGTGTTTTGAATAGTGCAAGCAAAGCAACGCAGCACTTGCCCATTCCACAGAAAAGCTAGACGGTGGATGTCACTTATCAGGAGACAGCGCACAATGACCAACAACTCCAGCAGTTATGTGATAAAAATCAGGGAAAGACTGAAGCAATTCTGTTCCCCCTCTTAGGCATCTCTATAAAGCACATTCACATCTTTCCAGCACACTTCTTCATTTAAAGTGTTCACACTTCCTCACTGCTTTTGTCCAACAAAGCCTAAAGTAAGCTGCCTTTTTTTTTTTTCTTCTGATAAAAGCATGTAGGAAAAAAAAAAATCAAATCATTGAAAGGTTTAGATTGGAAGGGACCTTAAAGATCCAGTTCCAGCCCCCTGCCATGGGACACCTTCCACTATCCCAGGTTGTCCCAAGCTCCATCCAACCTGGCCTTGAATACTTCCAGGGATGGGGCAGCCACAGTTTCTCTGGGCAACCTGTGCCAGGGCCTCACCACCCTCACAGTAAATAAATTTTTCTAATATCTAATCTAAACCTACTCTCTGTCAGTTTGAAACCATTCCCCCTTGTCCTGTCACCACGTGCCCTCTCCACCTTTCTTGTAGACTCCCTTAAGGTACTGGAAATCATGTTAAATAAAGGTGCTTTCAAAGTCATAAAGAAAAGGGGAAGGTTTTTATCCAAAGAATTCACGAAACAAAAGCCTAAAAAATTGATTCGACTCGGGCTCCATCTTCTTCCATTGTCTGTGTTTCTAGATGACTGGGTTGGGGTTTTTTTAATTGCCCCATGACATAGCTGATTATAGAAAATAATTATTTTGTAAAAACATGAGGAAAAGGCTAAAATAAACAGAAAAACTGATTTAAAATAGTTAACATTAATCCATTATGAGATATTACTTGTATGCAGTGCTACTCAGAAGACACAGTTTGAAGGCTACCTCATACAGATCAGCACACAAGGAACAGCTGCACAGATTTTTAACCCTGCCTGGAAATAAATCACATGTGTGTTGCTCTGATAATTTTTTCAGGGTAACAGATGATTCAAAGAGGTATTCACTATCTACTACTAAAGGTTTAATCAATAAGTTAATTACTCTTTTAATCTAGTTGGCTATTTTGAATGCATTGATTCTTCTTCACTCTTTCTCATCAAAATCCTTATCTGCTCAAAATAACATTGATCAGATTTAATCAGATTTAATCTAGCCATCTGTTAAAACATGAATCAAAAGTTACTAATTGCTTCTTTAAGTTCTCAAAGTTCTGTATCCTAAATGTAATTTAAATTCATGAGGTAGCTAACAGAGCACCTGCCAGTGGGTAACAATAGCTGTGTGTTTGCAACAACTGCAGAAAAGAGAAATGACTTTTGGTTAATAAGGCACCTAGAACACAACTTCTTCCCCAGCTGTCAGTAAGAGCAGTGTTACCACAAGAACCTTCACCAGCAGCTGGACAGATCTGTTACCAAAGAGGAGACTGAGATCAGACCTCACTGAGGTCTGCAGCGTCCTCACAAGGGAAGGGGAGGGGCAGCTCCAATCTCTGCTCTCTGTGATCACTGACAGGACCCAGGGAACAGCTGCAGCTGGGCCAGGGGAGGTTCAGGTTGGGTATCAGGGAAAGGCTCTTCCCCCAGAGGGTGCTGGGCACTGCCCAGGCTCCCCAGGGAATGGGCAGGGCCCCGAGGCTGCCAGAGCTCCAGGAGCATTTGGACAGCACTCTCTGGCACAAGGTGGGATTGTTGGGGTGTCCTGAGAAGTGCCAGGAGCTGGAATGGATGATCCTGTGGGTCCTTTCCAACTCAGGATATTCAGTGACTCTATAAACTTCATCACAATGATAAAGCAAAACCAGGACCTCATTCCAACACATCGAGCCAGGACCTCACTGCTCACATCACTGCCTCGGGGCGTTTGGGGCAGGGGCTGAACTCTCCCACAGCTTCTCCACACCAGCCCGAGGCACCTCATCCCTGATTTCCCACACAGAAACACAGCGAGCACTGGATGTTTCCAAGGGGGTCCCCAGCTGTGGTGACTGGGGCTTCACCCCCTTGCTGAGACCACACGTGGAAAAGCAGCTTTTAGGGTGGGCAGTGTAGCTCTAAGTAGATGTTTCACACATCAGGCTTTCCCGTGGCTCTGGCGTGGCTGCCGAAGCCACAAACTGTGGCCACCCCTCAGCTCAGCTCATCACCTTGGCAATGGTCAGGACTGCTGCAAAACGTGGAATATGTAAAACTTTTCCTAAGAAAGGATGTCTTTGATGTTGGGTCCTTGTAACTTCCAAGTCTAATCTAGAAGAAATGAGATTTAATTGTTGAAAGAGAGAGAAGTCAATAGGCTCTGCATGATGTCCATGTGTCAGAAAGGCAAAATACTTCTCAGAAGAATTGCTAAAGTCTAGGGCGGCATAAGTTTCAATAATGTCAGACCTAGACAGAGGTTAACGAATGTGGGGAAGAAGGATGTACCACTGATAGCGGACACAAAGGATGCAGAACTTATGTGTCACAAGGACATTCGACAGAACCCCATAGGAAGAAACTAATAAAGACAGCTCGTCAACTGAGCTGAATCAGTTGAGTAAAAGATAATTCCAGCAGGGGCACATCACAGGCGCCGATTACGGAAACCCCCGATCCAAAGGAAGAGAAAGACTGAGCGTGTGGACTAATTACCATGGGAAGCGAGAGAATCATTAACAAACAGAATATAGAATACTAATTAATAAGAGAACCTATGTAACTTGTAGCCAATGAACATCAATGCTTTTATCCGGTGAAGTGCAGAAATAATGAAAAGCTTTGGTAGTCGCAGCGCTGGCTTTGTGGATTTACCACCCAGTGCCCCTTTCTGCGCGGAGCTGTAAACACACCTCCACTCTGTTTGCGGATCGGGTATAACGCACACCGGGTACAACAACACATCTTGAGCCTGTTCACTCACCGCCAATGCCGCCCAGGACTCCCGCGGCTCCATGCAGGGTGGCGGGCCGGGCTCAGCGGGGCCGGGCCGGGTGCTCCGGGCGCGCCCGCCGTGCGCACATGGGCGCAGCCATATTGCCACCCGCGCTCACGTGGGCGCGGCCCTCACTGCACCTGCGCGCGGGCCCCGCGCATGCGCACGGCGGGGCAGCGCCCGGCAATCAACGCCGAGCGTTAATTAGCTCGTGCTTAGTGATGGTTTGCTGTGCAGTACCGGCACAGGGGGGAAGGGACTCTTCCTGCTGCCCCTGAGGTGCTGGTGGGGGTGTCAGAGGCGCCTGCTGCCCGTGCCTGGGATGTGTTTGGAAAGCGAGCAGTTTTAACACGTGCCCTGAAAAAAAAAATTTACATCCTGAAGGTAAAAGTGTCCTGAAATCCCGAAGTTGAGTTTTTCCCTCAGTTGATGTCTTCAAGCTGAATTTTCTATCTTCGGGATGAATTTTCTCACCTTTTGTAAACGTAACTGATGGCATCAGATAACTTCTACAATAAATATGCATTTAACAGACGGAGAATATATATTAGATAGGCGGGTTCATGCAAATTTTACTATATAATAGATGTAGCATTTCACCCGTGGGGATGCTTGATTTGTGGAAACTGTGCGAAATAAACCGTGTCTCCTTTCGAAACGAAACTGTTTCTGTATTTGCAGAGCTCCTAAGATCGGCAGCAGCGTCTGTGGTGCAGTGGTTCTGACAGCATCCAGCACAGACCTGCCGTGGGATGCTCCCCTGAGCCAGAGCAGTGCACGTCAAAGGCAATAAACCTTTCCAGCCAGGGTCATTGCTCCTGCCTCTTCCCAAGAACTCTACTGGTCCCCTGGAATGGAAAATGCCATTTTTCACTCGTATCCCAAATGCTTTTACATTTTGTATTTGTGGCACGCTGGGTCTCTCCCTTTCCACAAAGGGCATTCAATTAATCAGCAGTTCCAAAAGTTGCAGAGAGGATTTTGGCGCAGAGTCCTAACACAATCCTCACCCAGCAGGAAACCACACTTGGAATTACGGGAAATGTGATTTTAGAGAAGAAAGAAAGGGTGAATGTTGGAGAGCACTGCATACGTGCAGAACCAGAACATTCAGGCAGGCTTCAGTTCCAAGATTTCCTTGGCTGCAAGCACGTCACTTGGGACGAGTGTTGGATGTAGCAGCTGGGAGTGTGATGATGCCTCACATCCAGCTCAGCCTCTCTCCATCGGGCTGCTCAGGGTGTTTGCAGGTGGGAAGCACCGTGCTGACCTGGGCTGTGACATCTGCCCACAGCAGGCGCCGTGACTGGCACGGAAGTGCCACTGCCAACTACAGCAAATTCATTACAGCTCTCCTACAACACTGTGATTTTTTTTTCCTAGCTGCCCCAGTCCCCAGAGACAGGTGATGTTAGAGCAGTCTTCATTTCATTTAGTCTTCATTTTCATTTTGAGTGAAAAGCTCAAAGCTCTGCAGGCAAAAATAGAAAGAACCTGAGTGTGTTGCATTTCTCAACCTCCTTAGATTTTTAAGGCAGCTCCTTGGTTTTCTGTCCCTAACTTACAATTTTTACAGTAATCTGGTGGGTTATCAGTACTTTGCTTTAGTCTGGGCTGTATTATACTTACTAAGAAAAACTTGTTGGTTTCATATCAAGAATGATCGAACAAGTGGACTCCTCTGGCATTACTACCATCCCTGGTATGGATGTCTGACCACCTGAAGTCTAAGGCAGGCCAGTTTGCTGTCCTAGGAATTAATTCCTGAAAATTCCCATCACAAGGGGGTTAGAACTGGATACTTAAGGTCTCTTCCAACCCAAAACATTCTGTGATTCTACGAAAACTTTGATCCCGGTTCCTGGAAGAAGCAGGAGCCACAGTTACATATTCCAGCTGTAATACAGGGATGGCTGGACTGTGAACAGTTATTTCAGTACACTCATCAGAACATCTGGCTCTCTGAAAGAACCCTGCTATTTACACAGAAATAAAAAGCATCTGAAATCTACCATTTCCAGCTGGTGTTCTGTTGAGTGGCTAAATAAACACAAAAGCTGGATGTTCCTCAGTTTCCATGTCCATGTCTATCATTAAATTAAGCACATTGGAGCCATACTGAGGGAAAAAATCAGACATCTGCAGTAAATGAAGTGGGCTTTTGGACTCACTGCTATCCCCCAGAACCCAGTGATGGCAGTACTTAAAACAAGACCTTTTTACCCCCACGTGCCCAGGAGGTTTCTTGATGTAAAGGTTCTTGGGGTTGTAGCAAGCATTCTTCACATTGCTCAGTGCAAAGCTTTCAGATACACTCTGTGGCACTGACTTTTATTTATCACCTTCTGTCAGGAGAACTGCTGCTGCATCAGAGAGGTCACAACCTTCTATTCTTTCAAGCCACTGTCCTGTCTTAAATGAACAAGTTCTGCTTCATGCCATAGGCCAAACATCAATCTTTGTGCCAAGTCCTTCAGTGGATGTCCCCCAGGCTTTAAAAGTAAATTGAGTGAAGAAGATCTGGTTTCTCATATCCTTTCTCCCCTGCAAGAAAATGCTGTGGGTGCTCTCCAGCGTCTATCCACTGTGAGGGAAGAAGATAGGCTGAGCAGAACCTTGCACAGGTAGCGTGTGACTGCACCTCAGTGGCAGATGTTCATGGCCAGCCCTATTTTCAGCTTCTCCCAAGCCCGTGTCCGGCTGTGGCGGGAGCTCAGGGGCTGGAGGGCAAGCTGGGGAGGCTGAGGAACAGCCACGTGGGGCTTGTCCCAGGCACTGCAGGGACAATGCCCTGAAGCAGACGAGAGAACATCCTGCTGCAAGTGTAGACTCTGCCAGCACCACAGCAGCTTGCTGGCCGAAATTGTTTTGCTCAGCCCCTCCTTTTTGTCTTCTTTTTTTTTCCCTACTCCTCTTTCTCTGCCCTTCCTTGCTCGTGGTTGCAGGTTGGTAAGAATGCTTTTAAAAATGACCATTTATGCCTACACTACCTCACCTGCTTCCCTCAGCCTTTGCAGCACATAAAAGCCTTGGCAAGAGATGAAAAGCCTTTTAATTGCAGCAGGATAAGGAACATACTGTATCTCTGGATGCACTGAGTGGGATATGAGCTGCCAGCAACATAGCAACCCTCTAGCTTATGCTCTGCAGGAAAAGAGACATTCCAGGGAGTGAATATCAGCCACTCCTGGCTCCTCTTTGTCAGGGCTATTTAAGCACCATTTTGCATTGATTTCGCATTAATCCTTCCACTAGTACAACAATAAACATGCACAGAAATGCCTGTATGTGTGGATCTGTGAATATGGAAGCATGTCTATATTCTTTGTGTGTATTTCTTGCCCATTCTCTGCCTGCTGTTGGATGTCTGACACCAGCAGCAGAAGATTTATTGATCTGGTCATAACATATTAAGGCTGCTGGAGAGCAGATGTTAAAAACAGACTTCTTGGCATATATCAGCCCCCGGCGGTATTGGTCTCACACATGTTCCAGTTTATTTATTGAAGCAATTGCTCTCCTCATTCTCTTCATTATCTTCCTCCTGGGCGATTCAGGCACGCCAGAGCCACCCCCTTCCAGTCAGTCCATCCTTCTTGGATCATCATTTTTGCTTTAGCTTGGGCAACACCCGACAACTTTTCCTTCCTGAGAAGGAAAAGCCCATCCCACTGTTCATAAAAGCAGATGGAAATTTATCTGCTGCAAAAATTTATCCTGGCATAAATACAGTGAAAATAAAGACTCAGGAATCCCCTTAATTTGATAATAAGCAGGTGCATAATGGGGCCAGGGAAGCCATCTGAAGGGGAAACTTCAATGATATGACCACATACAGCACCCAAGAGGCTGTGATGCACCAGAGGAGCATATCGTGGCAGATGAGGAACAAAACACAACCCTTTGACCATGAAATTGTTGTTTGTCCCATTTTATTACAAACAGCCAGAGACGTGTGAAATTCATGCAGAGCGAAGGGCTCTTTGTGTGCAGGAGAGCAGTGAGGCTCCATGCACCAGAAAGGTGTGGCCCTGGTCCTTCTCCAGGAGACAGCGTTGTCGCCAGCCTCCCTAAACCCCTGGTGTGCACACTCAAAGGTGAGGGCTGCTTCCAGACTCTTGCAGAAGCACAGGTTTATATTCTGCACCTTATTTCTGCCAGGGATGGGGCAGCAATGCTCCTGGCCACAGCTTTGGTGTAGTAAAATCTGAGAGGTCCCCTGACACCAGGGCTCTTGCATGAGGAAGCAGAGTCCTGTTCCTAGTAATTCCTCCCAGGACTGGTGTTTGCCTCCAGCTGCCACCCCACTGCCCAGGGCCCCATGGCCCTCTGTGTGCTCGGCAGCTCTGCTGCAAACCTCTGCCCACATTCTTCTGGAGCTGCCAGCTTCAGAAAAATTAAAATTAACTAAATATTTTCCTAATATGTAGCCAGCAGTGGACAGCTGGACCTGGATGGGCAGGAATTTTTCCAGCTCTCCTAATTTTGTCAGTCTTCCTTTTCTTGCCTTAACCCTCCTGCAAACTACAGGCAAGACTGGTTTAATCTGGATTTTAGATTATTTTTTGCCACTCATATGCCATTAGCTCCCCCTCACGCTTACAGTGGTGTTCCCTGTTCTTAAGTCTGGCAGGGTTTAGAAATTCTGCTGAAATAATAATTGCAGTAAATTTTTATGGAAACAGATGGGGGAACCAGACAGCCATAAATTTAATAACTCCTTTGAGTACTTAGCAGTAGAAAAACTGGTCCCCAAATTCATTAAGAAAAAGAGTGATTAATGATGATATAGATTTTGCATAATGATAGAAAGTCTTAAACTGTACAACTTCTGAATGCTCCTCATTTATTCTGCCTTCTTGGCTGCCTGGGCAATTGAAGATGAAAGGTCTGGGAAAAACAAAACACATACATGCATTTTAACTACTGGGTAAAGTAAGCAAAATAACGATCCAGTGGTAATGCCGTGACCTTTACATGTGAACACATCTTTCAGAATCTCTGCTGTTAGTCTTACAGCACAGCTGAGTTAATCTAATATTTCCATTTTAGCTCGTAAGAGAAATGAAGGAAAATCTTAATTATGCCTGTAGTTGTGGTTATAATCCAACCTCCTGACACAGGAATTACTCATATCTGTTCTCAACTTATTTTGTGGGCCAGTGCAATGACTTAGTTGACTCAGGAAGCAGAGCTAAGAAAAAGTTTACAACAGAATGGCCCTAAGCTGCCCAAGTAATTGTGCATTTCCAGATTGTCCCAGAGAACCATCCCTGACATTCCCACAGAGTGGCTGGAACCAGGAAATACGGTTTCTTGAGCCACCGATTTGCTTCAGTCATTCTGGTGATTTAGATCCTTCTTCTTTTTAAAAAAGAGTATTAACAGACCTGGTCTCTTCCAGAGGCTGTTGCTGTTAGTGAAAGTTGAGGTGGGTTGTCCCTCCTAGGAGAAGGAGTGGATGCAACATTAGTGCTGGACCCACTTTCCCTCCCCTTCCAACCAGTATGGACCAGCACAAGATCAAGGCCATCCTGGTTCAAGCTCAGCATGACCCCTCGGGCTATTTTGATGGACCTTTGTAAGAAAATACTCAAGTAGAAGAGGATTTTCTTGACTTTCATGGGTTTGGAGAGCTGGACTCCTCCCTGTTCCACGGGGTTGGATGGCTCCTCCATCCCAATGGTGTGGCCCAGCAGTGCTTTGCAGAGAGCATGGCCCTGACTCCTGGGAGAGGTTTGTGGCTCCAACTCCAGGGTGACCCTCACCTCCCCTGCTCAGCTCCATCAGCCTCCTGGCAGAAATAAACTGCAATTGTTTCTGGACAGACAAGGAGCAGTATTTTAAAAAATTAGTTGATTGCCAGCTGTTTGCTCAGCTCAGAGTTTTTATCAGCTAAATCCCATCTCCGGTTCCCAGGGAGTGGTTGGAAAGTTCTTGGAGTGACATGGAACAGCCACCATGGCTGAAACAATCCACCTATTGGGAGATGTCACTGAAGAAAGGAGCTAAGGGGTTTATTTGAACAGCTGAACTTTGGCATGCAAACTATAGCTATTTTTTAAACATAAACTGTAGAAATAATACAGTTTGCTTTAAGAAAAATGAGCTGTGTGTTTGGCACTCTGTACTTGATATAATTAATTTTTAGTATCGTCTAATTCAAAAAAAAGAGCTTCTCAGTCTGCTAAGGCTACTCTGAGGACAAAGAAACCAAAGGACATGGGTGGCAGGGTGGGAACAGGGAGCAGAGGGCTGAGGGCAGCACAGACTCTCAGCTGTTGGGGCACAATGTTGAGTGTCCCAGAACTCCTGCACATCCCTTTTTGCCATCACTCCACACTGCTGCCTCTGTCCTGTAAGAGCACATGAAATCCTGCTCCATATTCCCTTCTACAGAGCTGGGGACAGGAGAGGGCTGGATGGAGATGACTGCTCCTCAAGAGGAGGTCAGCTGTGGGGAGGAAAGTTGTCTAACTTCAGTCTTTTCCATTTCCTATTAACTCCGAGGCAAACCCACAGCAAAGCCCCTGGAGAGATGTGAAACAGCAGCTCCAGAAGATCAGGGAGTGGGTCTTTGTCCACACCCAGCTGCATCTGTCAGGCCGTCCCTACACCACCAGCAAACCCAAACTAAACAGCTTTATTGGAACAGGTGAGTGGCTTTGACAGCTCCTCTAACTCTTTCCAGAAGACTCACGGTGTCCCCAGCAAGCTGAGATCCCAGAGGGAGAACCCTGGCCCCCTTGCATGTTTTCTTTGACATTGTGGAGCACAACCCTTTGGTGAGAGGCAGCCGAGAGGTCCTTCCCAGGACCAGCGGAAGGAGGCTGGTGACAAGAAGTTTTTATTCACCTTCCTGTGGCTTTCCAGAGCTCTTTTCCTTTTCCTTCTGTTTTGCAGAGAGAAACTTGCCAGTTCTCATCTCAGCAGGATTATCAGAGCTGGCTTCCGATGTGAAGTTTCCCAGTGCTGAAGGTTTCTGATGGTTCCTTCCTACGGAGTCATTGTGAGGTGTGTTGCCATTCCCAGCTGATAACCTATCAGTCAGATTCTGCTGCAGAAAAGCCATTATCTAAGGGAAACAAAAAGCCATGGGAACAGGAGCTCTTTGTGCATGGGCGAGGAGCAGTGCATGACATGTGAATTTGCCAGATGTTACCACTCTGAATCCTACTAAAATGTGCCCTGAGCACGGCTGCTTTATCTGCGTGGAAGGAGTTGGGAGATAAGAGGCGTTTTTACTGACAGGTCTTTAATGGCCTGACCAGGCAGCCTGGGGGAGTTCCCTGACACGGCCTCACAATTCCTTGCAAATGTGCCGACTGTTGGATTCTGTGTAGTCCTGACCACCGTTTCATTTGACAGAATCCTTCCTTCGTGCCTATTCAGACTGAGACTGTTTCCCAGAAAATTACACTGTCTTCCAACGTGTGCATTTGGTTTATAAAGGGCCTTGACTTTTTTTTGCAGCTCAGTTGATGCCTCAAGGGCTGTTTTAATGCTCTTCCGACAGTGTCTTTTGTTTGTCTGGTTGGAAAAATTCCAGGTGATTAAAAAATTGCTGCTTAAAAATCTGTTGTGTGTATATTTATTTTGCATATTTTGGCTTTGGAGGAGGCTGTTTCAATTCTCCAGTCCCCCTTTCTGAATCTCCTATGTCAAGACTGGAGCCCAAGCTCTTCTGAAGTCTGCAAAGCCAGAGAGTGCCCTTATGTGATGCCGGTTTATTCCTTATTACCTTTTATTCTTTACAGGAAACAATATGGGGAGGCTGTGCCAGAAATACAGATATTGTAATTATTATTTTTATTATTCCAGAGTATGCACAGGAGCTTATTATTTTTAAGCCAGATCATCCCTGTACCCTGCAGTGCCTTAATTTGGAAGTTCACACTTGAAAGGAGAGAGAATTGTATCCATACTCATTGTCTGTCCTTGTCACAGGCATGGGGCTGCACTGATGGGCTCTAATCACACACGTGAGTCCAAAACAGGGAGAGGCAGCATCTCTCTGTGCACGGAATAATCAACTCTGAGTTAAATGCAGTGCTTTAAAGTGATTTGTATCCATCTTCACCCCCACCTCCTCAGTCTAATTAACTCCTCTAATAGAATTAATCAGCACACTAAATACGAGACTCACTAACGACTGAAAAAACCACACCACTATCTATTCCAAAATACAATTACACTGACAAACTCAATTACATGCCTGAGTCACTTCTGAAATTACTCACCAATATTGGACAGCGCACAGTTTAAGTTTCATTGTTGAAAGAAATCATAAACACTTTCTAAATCGTACAATGTTTACAGAAATACACAGAAGCACAGCTTTTATTACCCATGTGGCAAAATTAATTTGACACATTGAAAGCAAATGAATAGAGCTGGAGGACTTTATTCAGGCAGTATTCTTCCCACTGATAGAATTTACACTGGGGAAACATCTAACACATTAACCTTATTAAACTCTGATGTAGGTAAATAGCATTTCAAAGGGAAGGAGAAAGGATCCAAATCAAAATCCTTCCTGCATTTGAATGAGCAACATCCAATTCTGCATTTCTAACTATTCTTTCCGTTTACAAATCCCTTTCACGAAAGTAGGCTTTGCTCTGGAAACTTTTACAGCAGAAGCAGTCCACAATATGCAATTATGGTTCTGTGTTTAGTCTTTTAAATCTGTGGTGAACTCTACAGCTGAAAATAAACTCCCATCAGATATCGTTATGTGAGTTTAGGTTAATTTGCAAGTCAAAAGAGGAAGATAAATGTTGCTTGTGTTTTTAATAAACCAAGTTTATCGAAGTTCATCTTGATCTGAAGATACAGAAAGTCTCCCTGAACTTTTTCTTTGTCTGGTCATATGCAGCACCTGCTTCTCAGTTTAATTTATTTTCAAACTGTGATACCAGTCAAACAGTAATATTTCTCACAGAAGGGATAGAGCTGCTCTTGCTTGCAGTTGGGCACAAGTAGATAAAAATTTGAGCTCCAGGCTGACGAAGTCTGTGTTGAACTCAAAATACCCTCATCTGACTGAAAGCAACAACCTCCCATCCTTAGCAAGAGCCTACATTCATGCAGAACCAGTACAACAAACTGGCTTATACCTTCTGAGCCTAAAAATTACAGTGGCAGTTGCCTAGTAGGGATTTCTCAGGTCAGTAGAGTAGCCTACTGAAGGAGCTACAGATTGCTAAAAATTCCTTTGAAAACAGAGAGCCCAGCACTTTGAAGAGTTCTCCAAGAAGGCAAAGAGCATCCTGCTGGGTGTCACTTCCTGCAGAACCAGAGAGAGACACAGGACCTGTCAAGGGAAGAGGGATCAGAACTCCCAGTTTCCATGAAAACCTTAGAAGGGTTGAGCAGGAAAGGAAGACTGTTCAGAGCAAAAGGATGATTGGCCTGTATTAGTGAGAAAGCCTTTTGCCTTCCACTTTCCTTTAAAATTCCGAATGTTTATCATATATTGAGATAGTAACCTTTGAGGAGCAGGACAATAGAAGAGAAAGGATCTCCAGAAAAACTAATCCCATATCTTCTGGGAATTATTTGCTATATTTTGGCTTTTTGTCATGCCCATTTATTTTCACAGCATGCCAGTCATCCCTACCCATACTGCCCTTCCTGCTGGAGTTCCTTTTATGTGCAGCCAGGCAATTCACACCAACTATTCCCTTCCTCTCCTTCAGGTGTTTAAAGGTTGTTTAGAGCAAAGTATTAAACCAGATTTTATTCTAATCCACGTGTTTGCAGCTCCATAGCCATTCCTGTTAGAAGTGCTGTGACACAAGTACACAGCTGAAGGTGCATGTTGGGATAAAGATAAATTCATGGTATGAAACTGGGGCCTCGAGCAAAGGGCTTCTTTTGCTGGAACTCAAGAATAAGACTCACTTTGTGAATTATTAGATTTTATACTTTCATCAGTGGAATATCATCCATCAAACCAAAACCTTTCAGGAAGGCTGGAGCTATTCCACATCCAGGCATCTTCTTTATTAATCCCGCACATTTCTGCAGTCACCAGTGATGCATTGGATGACACTTGGAAAGGATTACAGACCTGATACGATATTAGATAAAAATTACATGTGAGAAGCTATTTCATTGCTATTTATTTTCATCAGCAGAGCATCCCTCTCCTAAATGCCATTCTAGTTTGGTTGATATTGACTTTTCAGGCTGCTGAGAAGTTTTGTAATTCTTTTTTGTTCATAGTTTATGTATAGAAATCAATACTAGTTTGCAATTTGTTGAAACCGAAATGGTCACATTAGGAGTAACCTATGCCTGATTTATCCTTGCATTCTATTCCCAGTCAGAATTGGATTAATTTCTCAGTCAATCTATGATATGTAATAATTAAAAATGGTGATTTCCACATCTCACATGCACTTTTTATTAACCTTACACTAAAACATAACTGAACAAAGCAAGCAGGAATATGGCTGTGAATCTTCCGCAGCATCACTGGAGTCAGTGATTGAGATATCAAGGGTCTGGTTGTGTTGGGGTTTTGGGGGGGTTTTTTTTGTTTGATTTTTTTTCAGAATTTGTGCTCACACCACCAGAAATAGAGATTTCACTGCTTTTCAGGTACAGCAGTAATGGTTAAATGCAAAATTATCAGACTCAAGATCTCCTTTTCTGGAAAACAGTTGGAAATTGTTTACACCTTTCGAACCTAACTGCAAAAAGTTTGGGTCTGAATAACGTGACCACATCACAACTTATTCACCTCAAATTTCGTGTTGCAAGGAGCAAACCCCAGTGAAATAGCCACGATTTAGTGTCACTGCGTTGTCAGACATCAGTGAAATGTTTCTGGACTGACACTACCATCTAGTGTCCCGATCACAGACTGCAGCTTCTCTGAGGGGAAAAACGCACAATGCACTTGTTTGTTCACTTCTAGAATTACATTATCATAAATAATTCATCTCCCGAGACACATGTACAAATAGAAGAGAGACTGAAGGCCACACAATGCCAGCTTCCTTTTACTCTTAAATTAGAATAGAAAAGCCAGCTAGGCACACAATCTTGGGGGAAAAAAAACCAAACATGAGCCGATTTAGTAATAGCTCTCACAAGAAGCCTAAGTGTTACGTTTGGTTTCCATACTTTTCTCCTAAGGGTCCAGTAAAATTAAAAACCACATTAATGCTCTTGTAGCACACCTGGGATATGCAACAAAACTGGCACAGATGAAGTGTGGAGCCTCAGTGCCACACAGGGCATCTCTCATTGCCTTAGGAGCATCTTTAGCTCTCCTTGGAGAGGCTCATGAGAGCTCTGCTGGACCAGCCACGCTTGAGGACATTTCACATTTCCTGGTGGGGGGTAGTGAGCATATTTAGAACCTGTCCAGGATGCCAGAAGAGGTAGCTTTCCTCTAAAATAGGTTTCCCAAATCAAAAACTTCCTTGCAGCCCCAGCCCCAGCCCCAGTGGTTGTCTGCCCTGTCTCCCTCAGCAAGGGGCAGGTGACTTCAGCAACAACAGCCTAATTAAGCCACAGTCTTTGCCTGCTGTGCCCACCCTGAAAAAGCAGGTCCAAAGAGCTATCAAGTGAATTGCAAACCCTACAAAACTGCCTGAACAGGAAGAGGACTCTGTGTTCTGACCAGGTTGCTGTAGGGAGACTGGAAAACACAGTGGAAGCTGTGAAACACTGAATGGTTTTTGTAAAGAAAAGAATTTTCAAGCTTTTGACTTTTATTACACTTTCCAAAACAATTTCAAAACAAAAAAGCAACCAAAAAACCCCCCCC
>WEKY01051226.1:74014-113280 GCA_013390045.1 Picathartes gymnocephalus
AAAAAAAAAAAAAAAAAAAACCACATACACAAAAAACCCCCACAACTGATGAGAAGTTCCCCCTTTGACCTGTGAAAACTCCTGTGCCTAAATATGCTTTAAAATCCTCTCATCCCCGCACTTACAGTTTCAATGTGCTGTAACAGCATTTTCAACTAGAAAAATACTGCATTGGGGACTGCTGAGGCAGCTCTGCTTTATTGCAGGCACTGAATGAGCTGTGACAGACTGCACCGTGCCAGGCTCATTATCCTCATCTTCCACTGGAACGCTGCAGTTCACAGAAAGCCTTTAACCTGCTGATTGCAGAGAAGAGCCATTACATTGCTTTTGATATTGCAGCCATAATGGCACCTTATTTCTTCAAATTATTGACACCATTTCACAATGTTGTCTTGACATCCTCCGGCTGAGGGTATCAATGCTCTTGAACCCTTCTCAGAGCACGAGCCTTTCATTTCCAGCACACTTAAAACATGCTCTTCAGTGGACTGTGAAGAAATCTCAGACTTCTCCTGCAGCTCAGACATCCCAGCTGTAATCCCCAGCACATCTAATCGTCCTTCTCAGACTGCTAAAGCCATTTGAAAATTAAAATTACTCAGCTATTTGGGCCACGGTGAATTTTGTTACTCCAGGATGAAGGCCAAACAGTTCCTGCTGTGGAGATGTAGGGGTAGAGAGGGTTTGGTTGCTGGATTGCAGAGCCCTCTGCAGTAGAGGGACAGGATGGAGACTGTTCCCAGTAGAAATCCCCTGTACTGGAGCCAGGGACAGACATCTAGGCAGGAAATTTGGGCAGATCTCCACATCTCCCCACAGGCCTGAGGGTGCCAAGGGCCAGCCAGGACCACAGTGCCAGAGAGCAGCAAAACTCTGGTCAGCCAACACTGAAGAGACTTTCCCCAGCAAAGAGGGACACAATCAATGGCCCTTCTCGCTCTGGTCTTGCCAGCAATGTGATCAGGACTGACATGGAGGCAAGTCCTCCCCTGTAACATTACAATGACACTGCTGACATCTAAACCTGATGGCTCTTTTCTGTCTCAGTGCAAACTGCATGGCAGCAGCCAAGAAATCCCTTTCAAAGGAAAGTAGTTTTATTGATTTAAGAGAAAACCTTATTTGAGAGATTTGCCACCAACATTCTCCCTTGCCACAGATATCCACCAAGCAGAGGAAGCTGAGTGACCATCCACAGACTGTTTCCACCAGCATGGGAGTGATATCAGAAGACTTCATGTCCTTTCTCTCCTTCCACCTGTTAGTGCCCTTATAACACAGACACAAACAAGCACCTCCTTCTGTGGTTCCCACGGTCCCCAGAAGCCACAGAGCTACTCAGGTTAGGTATGCCAGGAGATTATTTCAGAGCTTTAAACCAACAGGAGATTTCAGGCTGATTAAAAAAATTGATATAAAGGGGAGAGAGAGAGCACTAATCCACCTGTGAAAGCAGAACCCCTCTGTGAAACAAAGGGGAAAGAATGCATTCAATATACTAAGGGGAAACTACTTCCCTGGACATAGGAATATGTGCTAGAGGGGTTTTTCAGAGTCTTGAACACCTTGCAGGAAGTTTGGGATACCCAGCATTCAGGGTAATTCCAAAGTCACTAGGATCAATATTTGTGTTTGTGTTTAGGCATCCATGAAAATTAGGAAAAATGTTGTCTTATATGAACAACAAAACACAAGCCAGAACTTAAATTGTGGGCTTGGTTGGTAGCAGCACATTAGAACATTAGAACCCTTTCAACAAAGGAGGATACTCAGGAAAGGCTTAAGATCAACTCTCTGTGCAAGAAGAAAAATCAGTGCACCAGCTCCTTCATCCTGAAGGCTAATCACTGCAAGAAACAGAGCTGTGCTGTACCTTGATCTTTGAGAGCAAAAATAAAGTGAAGAATTAACAATTTCTTTCCAGCCCATCCTTTTGCTGGGCTCCAAGAGCACCATACAGCAGCACCCTTTAACTGAGAAAGCTTTTGGTCTGGAGCAGAACTTGCTGTAGCTCAGGCTGCTAAACCTTCCTTGGGTCACTGTGCTCAGCTTTATCATTGATGGATCAGTGATCCCTCCTTCCCTCAGCTGATGCCAGTCATCCAGGAATCAGTCAATCACTGACGTGGCTGGGAGTGACAATCCCTTTGAAAGGCAGATGGGAGAGTTTTACAGAGGCAGACTTGTGTCTTGTTCCTTTTTCAGAGGGTACTAGGATAGGAGAGAAGAAAGAGTCTCCAAAGTCAGCTGGTTATCAGGCAATGAGTTCGAAGAACAGTCTGACCCAGGTGGAAGGGGAGGGAAAGCTGGGGAGGAGCCTATGAGAAAATAGGCTGAATAGATAGAGCAGGATGGTGGGTTGGGTTTTTGTTTTGTTTTGTTTTGTTTTTGCTTTATGGTCAGACTTATCTTATTTGAGAAATGCTATAGGGCATTACCTGCTAGAATCACGTGAGTGAAGGTGGGCTGGCTGTAGGGAGTCATATCACGTGTAATCTCTGCTTGATTAGTAGCCTGCTCAGGTAGGAGTATTGTACTTAAGATCATAGATATTGTTCTTTCACTCTGTTATGTGCTGTGCCACATCCCTCCAGGCTGTGCTCCCCAAAACTGACCCTGCTGTCAGTCAGGGGCAATTTACTGAAAGTTTTGGAGCAGGTAGTGTCCAGGTCTTGATCTTTGAACCCACTGAGTACTCTGAGAAAGCCCTTCAGTGATATTATTCAGCGTTTCAAATTACTTGCTATGCTCTAAATGCTTAAATAGATGCTGGATCAAGTCTTCAATGTGTTTAAAATTGTACCTGAGCGGGAGAGATTGCTTTAACTTTCACAGCTAAGACTTTGGACAGATAAGAAGAGCAATAATATGTTCCAAGAGTCAGAACTAGGTGTTTTGACAGTGTTTCTCCTGTCATTTTATTTAATAATCCATTGCCCCTCGGTTAATAGCTTTCTGCTTGATTAGCCTGTATAAATCAAAACTTCACGGCTTTATCCCTGACATGTTACACACTCTGAGTGGAGGGTAATGAATCGTGCCGTGGGTTGATGTACTCTGCCTTCCGTTTAGAAAAAGTCCTGTGTCAAGGAAACACCTTGGCTTTCAAATTGAGTTATCAGTATACTGTCAAAATTCAGAGGAGGAAATGCAGAGGATCCTAATTACGTGCAGCCAGGGATTACAGAGCCCTGAGCAGAATACGAAGCTGCAGGGACTGGCTTAGCCTGTGCTGGCAGCTCTTGGGTGTCTTCACTAATGCATGAAAGTGCCTGCTCTGCATTTCCTGCCCTTCTGCTCGATTCTCCTGCCCACACTGCCCTGTTTGGAGAGGTGCAGCAGCACCAGCCTGCTGTCATTGCGGCTGATCCCACAGGGGTCCCCTCCAGGCTCCAAGGGCTGCTGCAAACCTGGCTCAGGAGGCTCCTGTGACACCTGCAGAACAGGTGTAGTTTAAAATGCTGAGGTGTGATTCAGTGTGAGTTGCTGCTTTTCCTCGGGCAGGGTGATTGCTGTTGGGTCCCCCTGTGAGCAGCAAGGAGAGAAGCATTAGTTGCACTCCTGGATCTAGCTGTTGCTTTTCCTGCCGGGCTGGACTGCTCCTCCAGAGCCAAGCACTTCTCCCCTTGGCCACTAGATGCAGCTCACGCTGCATTGCAATTTGCTTTGACATCATTCTAGTTTTATAATGTTAAAAATTATTTCCCTTGTGTTGCTGGGTGTGTGTGCTTTGAGGAGGTTGAATCTTTATCCTAAAATCTTCCTGTTTTACTTCTAAGTCTCTTTTTCGCCCAAACTTCTTGCTTGCTGCATCGACTGTACCCATTTTGAATGCCAAATCACTCCTCACCTCTCCATACAGAAATCTACTCAGCTGCACTGCTTTGATGGGCCTGTCAGGGTAATGGGGAGGGAAGAAATCAGGTGAGTTAATAGAGAACACACTGATTTTCAGCCTCAAGCTGAGCACAAAATTCTACACTGAGCTTCCCACCTCCTGCCATTTCATTTTCCCAAATAGTTTTTATGCTGCAGGTGTTGCACATCAGTGCTGCCTCTCAGTCCCCAGACCTCCAGGGTAAGGAGTCTCCAGCTCCCACCTCCACTGTGAGGAAAACCTCAGCACAGAGCCCAGGAGCACAGCTGGGATGGACTAAGAGCTCTGTTCTGCCTTTAGTGCCCACTCTGCCTGACACAGCAGGGTGAAAGGGAGTCCCATGGAGAAACAAGGAGTCTGCAGCAGTTAGAGACCTGATTAAGAGCTATTCGAAGTTGTCTTGAGCAGAAATCAGGATGTCATTGCAAAAATCAGAATCACTGGAAGCCGGGGCTGGACATCAGAAAGTCAAAAGGGCTGAGGAAGCAAAGGAGGGACACTGGGGCAGTCCCTGCCCTTCCAATAGCCCTCAGCTCAGGAGTCATACATGGTGCAGGGCTAGGGGTGCTGGGGAAAGGCTCACCGATGCTGTGAAACACCAGCTTTGCCCTGGGCCACAGTGAGAGACCCCCTCACCTGCCATAGCACTGCCTCTGAGCAGGTTTTCCAGAATTACATAAAATATTCTAATTTATCCTCTGCTTAAATGTGCTTCCTCTTGAAGATGTGCTTTTGGTCTGGATGCTTAGTCCTCCCACTTCACCTGCTGCTCAGCCCAGGGGTTCAGGTGGAAAAACAACACCTGAGGAACCCCAAGCTCTCTCCCCTTGCATGTTTGATCCCTGCTGGCTGTGCTTGCTGGGTTTTCAGCAGAAAGGTACCTGCACAAAAAGAACCCATCACCTGCAGGTGGGTGCCAGCTCTGGCTGCCACTGAGGTTGGATCAGGTCTGATTCTCCTGGAACACAGAACCTGCTACTCTGGCTGTCACTGTGGAATCAACTGCAGCTTAGTAAATACTGTTTTCTTACACAATGAGGTTGCTTATGGCGATGATATTCTTGTACTGTGGCATATAAGGAGCCAGTGTGCTAGAAATTACTGGCAGCAGCTGTGGGTACTTGTAGGTGACAGCTGGGGAGAAGACCTAAAGGGCCTGGTTATTCTATTTTTCTTTGATGCAGTGAGATGTTCCTATTAAGCAATTACCTCCTGGGAGAAGCAGCAAGGTAGCTGCACTATCATTCCTGAGTTGGTTTTTTTTTTTTTTTCAGAAAATCTAAGATAATTTTTTCATAATGCACCAGATGAGATGGCTCAGACCTGCTGTGAAGGAAGCAGAAAGTAATGCTCACAGTTTGTAATATTTCCTTGAGCTTCTGCTTTTGCACTGAAAAATGAGCTTCCTCCCATTAAAATGCTTTTAAATGACAAATCCACAGCTGTTCTCTCCAGCTTGCTTGAACACAGTAAACTCAAAGTGATCTATGTGATGGCTGTGGGCTAGCCAGCATGTTCTTCCTTTGCTAGGGGCATGGGAATGGTGTAGGCAGCTCCTTGGGCTCTCTAAGGCCACATTGCCACTCATCAAGCTCTCCTTTCCATCATAGATGGGGCTGAACCAGAGGAAAAGCTCCCTGAGACTGAGCTTTGGGAAGCATCAGCCATCCAGAGAGAATTCCCCACCCAGACCTTCAGGAGCTCCACAGCTGGGGACAGCAATAACAGGAGAAGCAACTGCAGCCACCTTGGTCTGCCTGAGCAGGCTGGATCCAATCCCACAGATCACAGCAGGGGAAGTAGAGCCTGGCTTTTGGAAACTCAGCACTGCTGGTTTGTGCAGGTGCCACCAAGCCCTCCCAGTAGAGCCAGTCCCAGTCCCTAACCCTGGCTGTCAGTACAGGGCCATCCTGCCTCCCATCCATAACAACAGATTGCTTGGTTTCATTTTGCATCGAGGAAAAATACAGCAGAAGAGGAGAAGCAGATGTTTTTAGAAAATGTCTACAGTTCCTGGAGCTTCAAAGAGCTTTTTGATTGCACTGACTTTAAAAAACATATAAAGAGAGTATTTCACTGTATTTTCACTAGGGTAAAACCCTCATTGAAATTTGTATGAGGAGAGGTTGTCAGACTGAGCCTATATGGAAGGTCTTATTGCTCACAAACCATATTTAAAATCCTTTTCACTGTTAGCTGGTTATTTTTTCTCTCATGTGCTGCCTTGGAGGCATGTTCAACTTCTGCCTGTGCTAGTCATTATGGACAAAGCAAGGCAGGCTTGCAGGTGGCAGAGGATTTGTTCCCCTCCAAGGGCCACTGCCTGGTGCCACCAGGAGCTGCATCCCTCCCCCCTGGGTGAATTTAGCAGAGAAACTGGAGCTTTACCAAGTGCAGCATCTCGATGCTTCCACCTGCCCTTCTTTAACCATCTCCTTCAGACCACAGGAAATAACAGTGACCAGGAGAAGGCCAAGTTCTTCCAGATGGGAGGGCAGTTTTCATCCTAAGTACAATTTCTGGAGCAGCAGCATTTTGGGAGGCTGGTTGTGTCTCTCTCAGAGGAGGACATGGAGATATGCATTTCTTCATGTTGAAGGAGTCTAGGAGATCTTCTAGGGTTTTAATTGAAAAATCCCATTCTCTGACCATTTTCTCCTACCCATAGGAGGACCTGAAACAGCTTTGATTGTCACAAAGCAGGCACAGGGCTGCCAAGTAAAAGCAGAGATGCATGACTGTCAGGAAATCCCGTCATCAACTTCAGGTCACCCCTCTGTTCCTTCTGCATGAATCCCACCTGCAGTTCCACACATCCTACATGTTGCAGGGTCCTTCCCAGAAGCTGCTTTTAAATGCCTGAATTTCTGTCCCCTTGCCTGATAAAGGAGGAAGCATTTCTACTTTGATTGCCTTAAGCTTCTCTTTCTTGCAAAGAATTCTCCAGGAAATGATATTTTTTTGCAAAGTTACCTTCTGAGTGAATTTTACTCTTTAATTACAGAAATTCAATTAAAACTGGGCACCCTTATTTCTTATCTAGAGGCTTTGGACCATGTTCTCTGCCTTCTCAGAAGGCTCCTGAGAAAGATGCTGCTGAAAAAGGTAACACACAGGAACTGTGAACTAGTGGTAGATGCCAGCATTGTGCCTCCTTTTACCATGTTTAAACTGGGAATGATGTTCACCTGCACGTTCCTTACCCAGATTTGTGGCCCTGTAATGATCCCTGTGCCAACAGAAATTTCAGCAGAGGGAAACACAAGTGACTCTGCTGTCTCCTGGTTACCCTCCTTTGTCATCGTTTCTCACTAGACTTCATCTCCCAGCCCCTGGTGTGAGGAGGAAGTTTTCCTGGGGAGCAGGTCACATCCCTGGGCAGCCCCCAAGTGACGGATCTGTATTTGGGAGACCTGACTGCCACGGGCCTCTCTCCTCTGCAGAGGTTTGTAAGCACCATGATGCTCTCTGAAAGCAGAGCTTTTGTTCAAGCTCTTTATCGATGAGTTAATGAGTAAATGAGCTAATGAAAAAAGCACTGTAAGCCCTGCTGAGAGCCCTGTGTCCTTAGTAAGCTGCCCAGGGTTTCAGGGTTGTAAAGTTCATGTCAGGTCCAGGATGGCCTTTCTCTCCATGGCTACCCCAGGAACACCCAACACCAGAAACTCAGGTCCCAAAAGCTGCTTTTCCACCCACTCTTGTTCTCCCAGGGGCTTCTCCTCCCTGGGGTAAGGGCTGCATTTCCTCCAGGGGCCTCCCAGTTGGGGCTGGCACATGGCAGGGGTGTGCTTGGCCATGCCCCCTTCTCTCAGCATTATTGTTTTTGTGCTCTGTATGTGCATCACATGCAGAGGAAATGGGAGCTGGCTGCTCAGGCAAGCTGGATTTTACACTGGGATAAGGTTTTGAGATTGCCTCATCCCACTGGGAGTCTGTCCCTTAGGTCCAGGGGAGCTTTGCACATGTGTTGGCTTCAGTGGGCTGTTCTTGCCTTCCTGAGCTCATAGCCAAGAAAATGGACAAATATCTGTCCTGCAGCAAGGCTGAGGTTCCCCAAAGCCCCCCCTGTTTATAAAAATCACCATTTCTGCAGCCAGCTAAAGGCAGATAATGTATAAATGCTCCCATATGTCTCACAGGGCTTTCCCTACCCCTTTGCAGAGCCACCTGACACTGCTCTCCCACAGCTCCAGGGGTCCTGGGAGACCACAAGCCTTCAACAACAGATTGCAGCAAAAATGATAGTTTGGAGCTTTTTCACTCTCAGCATAATTTCTCACAAGCACAGTTTTTAATTTGATTTCTTCTTGGCTTGTTTCCTCCTGTGGTGTACACACATCTTGCAAGCAATGAGGAATTTGGATGTCACTTCTCATTTCCCCTCAGCCTTCCGGATCCAAGTCCTGGTTATCCTTTTTCCTCTCAATGTGGAGAAACAGAACAGCATGTTGGGAACCAGCTGTGAAGCTCTCAGCCAAAAGCTGAGTCGGAATAATCTTGGGATGAGCTCTGGATACTACGTGTCATCTCTTACCCCACTGCCAATAAATGCACCACAACGTGACTTTGGGTGCCTAGGTGAAAGAAATTGGCTCTGTTAGCTGCCCTTTCCCTTTTCTGTGCTCCTGGGAAGAGTCACCAGCCAGAAAACTTGTCTGTTCCTTCTTGCAAGGGACAGCAGCATGCATGACTTCCTGGAGAGGAAGACTTGCTGATCTCTTGTTGAGAACATGTCCCTGTCTTCACTCTCTGTGTTCTCCTATGTCCTGTCTGCTCACTCACCATTTTGCAGCTGGAAGGAGCTGGTAGGAAGCCATTTGTGCAAAAGCAGCCCTGGCTGCAGGGAATGTTTTGCCAAGGGCAGAGGAACAGCTGATGCCAACCATGGCTAAAGACTGCAGATAAACTCCATGCTGCCAGGCTAGCCTGAACGGGCTTACACTGCTGAGCATGGGGATTATTCCTGTTCCTGCACGGAACATTGCAAAGGAAGATGAATCTGTGTCAGACATGAAGTCAAAACTCCCAGAAACCTATTTGCAGCTCCTAGAAATGACCACTCTCTCCTGGTACCCCTCTTGCAGATCTCCCCTGTGGGATCTGCTCCCTGGGCCATTCTCATGCTCTGGCTCCTTCTGGGATGCCTGAGGAAGGTGTGCTGGTATTTCTCACTCCTAGGATTTCATATGTTGCGGTTGTAGCAAGTTACACAGCCTTGGCTCCCAGAAATGTCAGGCCAGGTTGCCCAGAGAAGCTGTGGCTGCCCCATCCCTGGAAGTGTCCAAGGCCAGGCTGGACAGGGCTTGGAGCAACCTGGGATAGTGGAAGGGTGGAACAAGATGGACTTTAAGATCCTTTCCAGCCCAAACCATTCTGTGATTGTCCTTCCAGTCCCATGTTGGTCCTGTGTGTATTTTGGCAGGTCCAGGGGTACTCTGCAGCTGGGATGGGAAGCACTGAGAGCTGAGATGAGCACTGTGCCAGTGCCTGTGCCTGGCTTTTCCTGCTGCCAAGAGCAGGTAGTACCCACAGACATTCACCATGAGAACTCTCCACCACAAACTTAAAGAGGATGGATGTAAAAGGAGTTGTATTTACAGTAACTAAGTGCTGGTACAGGGTGTGCATAAGGTGATTTAAAAAATTCTCCTCTCTGCCTTACTTAATAATCTGGAAAAAACCTGGCATACTCTCAGGGACTGCAGAGTTTAATATCTGGTTGATGGTGCTAATTTAATTACATGCCAGCAGGTGGTGCCCAAGTAGAAAAAGGAGACAATTTAATACAGTATTCTCACAATTTAATATCATATTCTCACTCCAAGTGAGGTTGCAAGTGGCTTTTCATTTTTGAGCCATGATCCAGCCATTCAGACAACATTTAACAACTCAATATTGGTGTTTTCTTCTTTTCTGCTTCATCCTATCTCCCCAGACACCTCTCATGTCTTCAAGGCTTGTGAGAGGGCTGGGAAGTACCAGCTGGTAGCAAGGAAAACAGTTCTAAATGCACACCCAGTCTGAAGGGGCTGCTTGGTGCCACTGCGGTTGAAGCTGTGGGAGGGGACAGGTCTATCTAAACAAGTGTCTCATGGCTGGTAGGCTCCAGTTTTTCCCAGGTGCACTCATTGCTTCTAGAGATTTATACAAAAAGTGTGCCAAATAATGAGCTTGGGCACTGTTGAATGTTTTATTCAGGAGAGAGAGAAGTGGCTTCTCTTGGCCTCCTTTTAAGAATACAAGGAGAGGGATTTTGTGTCATCTGCTTTCTCCTGCAAAAACGACATGAACCTACTCAGCTGGTTCCCACTAACAGCCCATACTAAACAGATGCAAAAATACCAGGTTTATGTATTCTGTAGCTCTGGCAAGTTGCTGATCTGAGTGGTTTTTGCAGGTGCTAAAACACAGAACACAGGCACTGCCTCTGCAGGGCTTGCAAGCTCTTTAAAGGAAAGTACAAACCCCTGCAATTCCCTAACTTTAGTGAACAATGAGAGAGATTTCTCTCTGGATTAGGACAGGAAACCTGTAAAGAGCACTTCCATGATCCTGCTTCCCTGCACTGAGAATAGAGAGTGAAGCTCTGCCACATTCTGTGGTTACACTGGCTGGTGTTACAAGAAGGTGGTCACACTCAGCCCAGCCTGGGCACTGGGAGAAGCAGGACAATGTCCAGGCAGCACCAAGCATCTCCCAGCTGAAAATCAGCCTTGTTGAAATATAAGCTGGACACTTAGCAGGAGGGAGTTGGGGTCCTTTTACTGCTGAAAGCAAAGGCCAAAGTAAGTGGGTAATGCCTGGGAATGACTTTTTCCTCTGATCAATGAGGGGAAAGGGCCTGAGCCCCCTGGGAGCAATCTCTGCTGCAGGAGGCTTTCTCCTGGTTGGAAGGCAGAGTGTCTCCTCTCCTTCCTCTTGTTGAAATTCCCGACACGAGCAGACAAGCCTGATTAGAGTCAGTATATACTGGTCCTTTAGGAGCTGAGCAGACAGGGAAGACTGTCAGGGAAGAGATTGCTTCCAGTGGTAATTTATGCAGTTATTCTCCGTTTTTTTTCCCCCCTATGGAGAACATAAAACACCTCTGCTAGGGAGGAGATGAGCCACTTCAGCCATCTGCAGAGATCACCAAACATGGATTGCTCCGAGGCCTGAGAGTGGGTTGGGCCCTTTGCAGTGGCACTACCTGTGAATTAGCCACATTTATCTCATTGGAGTGGGGATCTCAGACATTTCATCCTCTAGAGAGCTGAATAAAAGAAAAGCTAGAACTTTACAGGATCCAGATACATATTCTGGGAAGGAGTGGAAACATGAGGGTACTAAATGATGAGCTCTTTTGTTTTACTCCTTGGTAAGCTGGGTTTTTTTGATCCTTGCTGTAAACACACAGTGCATCAAGCCTGGCTCCTGTCAGTGCTGCAAGTTGTGCAGCTTCTTCTGCTGTATCGGTGCTGACAGCCATGCATCACTGAGAGCCTTGCAGAAAAGGTCCCACATGTTTTGTGTTTGCTCTGGGAAAGCAGTGCAGGAACAGCAGAGAAAGCACCTGGAGGGCTCATAGGCAATGATTTGTGCTGCTTTACTGGCACACATATACCAAGAACGTAGTTTCAAACCTTGGTGAGCCTCAGCTTCCCTCGTGGTGTGCTCTGGACCCCACCAAAACCCTAGGTGCTCCCACTCCTTGGATATTGGACAAGCCCAAATGTAGTGGCGAAGCGTTGCAGAAAGGCAGAGTGGCTGGGTGGCCCAGAGAGCACCAAACTGCCCCAGGTCACAAGAATATCAAGTACAGAGGGGTCCTTTGTTTCGTACCCATTGCAGCATGACCCTCCCCAGCTGTGTTTGCTTTCCCAGCCCAGCACAGCTGCCAGCTGTCCTGCTGTCCCTGCCACTGCCCAGCTGCCAGCCCAGGACACTGCGCAGGTTCTCCCCAGCAGGGAAGGGGACACCTGGACACCTCTCAGGTGCTCGTCTCCAAATGCCCTCTCAGACACCAGTGCTTGTGGTGGTGGTACACAGGCAATACCTCCAAGGAGGAAATTTAATCGTGTACCCTGTCCACTGTTCCCCATAGAGGCAGAGGCCAAGTGTTACTGCACAAGTCAAGACAACCAGGCAGTGTGTTCAGCTTATCTGGGAGATAACGTTTTATCAACGTGCCAAGAGCTACAACTAATGAGGCACAGAACAGAGGGAGCCGAGTGCAGTAGCTGGTGCTTACCCTCTTTCCAAACACTGATAGCAGTACCTTGCAGGGAAGAGCACACAAAGAACTAATGAGTAAACACCCAGGATCCAGGCAGAGCCAGCAGCATCCCCAGACATTTGTTCTATTCTTAACAGAACCTACAAATTGCTGCTGTACAGCCAGCAAGAGCTTGCAGGGTATCTCAGTCACCTGTTTTAATTTGTACATAAAGTTTAAGGTTTTCTGAACAAAGGCTGCACCTTGAGGGTCCCCAGTCACAAAGCTGCTGGTGGGGCCTTGAGCACGTTTCTGCACTCAGTCTGTATCATTTTCTTGATAACCTTTCCTTAGCCTTGCCAGGGGGTGCCAGCAGGTCCCTTTGTTTGTGGAAATTCTAACAACAGTGCAAACAGCCAAAGCATTTACAGGGAGCCAAATCCGTCCCTGATACAGGGAGATTAACACATCCCAGGACACCCCCATTGTACTTGAGAGCAGACATACAGCAAAAGCTCTGGGAAACTTCTGTTCACTTCAATCTCTTCTCCCAGGGCTGCTCAGGGGGTGCAGGGGTTTCCTGGGGGAAAGAAGGGAGCTCCAGAGGGGAGCATGGCGTATCCATCAGGCTTGGAAGTGCCAGCAACCTGAAAGCCTCAGCCCAAGAGCGATGTGTCCTTGATAGGCAAGAGGGAAACATCTGTTCCTGTGGGAGACTCTGCTCTTGCCAAGAGCAGGAGGCTCAAGCAAGAGGGAAGAAAGTGTTATGTGGGCAGAGAGCTAAAATCTCTTTTGTAATGCATGCCTGAGAGAGAATAGGCTTGAGGTTTAAACATGAGATGGCAGAGTCAAGTCTAGAAAAACCTGCTCTGTTGCACCAATAAGCCCCTGGGTGGACATCGACTCCTTAAAGCTCCTGGTTTTTTGCTGGTGATGTTATCTGAGAGAAAAGAAGAAGAGCCTGATTGCCCAGCTATGGCTCCTTTTTTCCCAGTGCTTTTCTGGTTAAGAAAGAAATTATTTATCACCATTGACTAAATGCTCCACTTCATTACTGGCTGCTGTTTCTCACAAAGAAATAAAGCTGAACATTAGCCATAATTTAGCAACGTGCTGCAGATTGCAGTGCTGAGGGCAATTAAACAATGCAAAGCAGTCAATCCCTTCACCATCCCCTCCTGCAGCAGGGCTGGGCCTGGTGTTAGACACCAAATCTCCTCCCAGCCTCATGGGGCCAGGACTCAGTGCAATCCACACTCCCTGTGCCTGCTCTGAGGAGAGGTTTAGCTCCAACTTTAAAGCGACTGTGGCTGTGAAAGGAGAGCTGTCTGTATTTTCGAGCACATTTTACCTTGTCAGTGGCTGAAGCTTTAACACTGGCAGCTTCCCAAGCCTTTTCCCCTTTCCAATTTAAATAAAACCAGAAAAATGGTGATGCTGGAAGGAGAGGCTGCTGCTGTCAGTCTCACTGCATCACACTCTTCTGCCAAGGGTCAGCTAACCATCAAATCACAGCCCTCCTCCAGCCCTAGGCCTCAGGTCACATTTTTGGAAAAATCCAAGCAAGGCTTTGCACAATCAATCACACCTGGACTCAGACTTTTTTATAAGTAATGTATTTTGTATTAATATAACACATTTTTAGGGATTTCTTGCCCTCAGGAATTCTGACTGAGGCCAAAGATTTATTAGATAGTTTAAAAAAAGAGACATTTATACCCATAGGAGGGATATCCAGGAGAATAGTCAGCATACACAAGGCTGCAGACTTTCAGATAGGATATAAACTCAGTCAAACATTAATAAACAATAAGCTGTTTTCAGTCTTTGCTGTTTCTTTCCCACCATACCTACTGATAAGAGGTAAAAGCTTTCATTGAGGGAGTTGGGACAGATGGTTATTGCTCCTGAAAGTGAGTGAACACCAGTTTCTGGTAGAAATTTAGAAAATGTCAGAAACATTTGCAGACAAAATTTACCTTGCCGAAAGTAATGGAAGTAATTTGCCTTAGAGACAGCAAAATCACAGAATCACTGAGTGGTTGAGGCTGGGAGGCAGCTCTGGAGATTGCCTGGTCCCTGCTTAAAGCAGGGTCACCTACAGCAGGTTGCTCAGGACTGTGTTCCATTGGGCTTTGAACACCTGCAAGGAAAGAGAAACCACAGCCTCTCCAGACAACCAATTTGAGTGTTCAGCCTTGGTCACAGTAGGAAGGTTGTTTGTTATGTTTAAGTAGAATTTCCTGTATTTCAGTGTACTTCATTGTTCTTTCACTGGGCACGACAGAGAAGAGTCTGGTTGTGTCTTTTCTAGTTCTCCACCAGGTATTTGCATACTCTGACAGGATTCCAAGCCTCCTCTTCTCCAGGCTGAGGAGTCCCAGCTCTCTCAGCCTGTCCCCATCAATGAGATGCTGCAGTCCCTTCATTATCTCTGTGGCCCTTCACTCACTCCAGCATGTCCCTGTCCCTCCTGTCCTGGGGCACCCAGTGCTGGGCCCAGCCTTGCAGACGTGTCTCACCAGTGTGAACTGGGAGGCAGGAGCACCTCCTTTGACCTGGTGACAGTCCAGGAGACCTGTGGCCTTCTTTGTCTTTGGTCACACTGCTGCCTCAAGGACAGCTCGGTGTCCACCAGGACGCCCAGGATCTTCCCCCCAGAGCTTCTTTCCTGCCCAGCAGCACCCAGCCTGTCCTGGTTCAGGGGGTTGTTCCTCCCCAGCACAGGACTTTACATCTGTTACCCCATTTCTCCAGCCTGCCAAGGTCTCTCTGAAAGGCAGCACAACCATCTGGCACACCACCAGCCCTCCCAGATTTGTGTGGCCTGTGAAGCGTCTGTCCCCTCTCATCCCTTAAGCTCCCAGCTTCCTGAATACCTCAATTTTTCATCAAGGGGGGACATTTTAATGTGGCTGCAATTGAAAGAGGCTTTCAACAAACCATTTTTCAGGTGCTGCAGCCCTTGATCCTCCTACAGATTCATCAGTGTTCCCACGTTTCATCACCCCAGGTCCTCTGAGCTCTGACGTGCCGGTCTGACGGAAAGAGAGCACAGGGAAAAGAGACAGAGAGAGGGCTGCAGAAGCACAGAGGGAATCTGGAGAGTACCTCTAATTAAGTTATTAGTGGACAAAGCCAAACACCTTCACGAAATGAAAAGATCATCTGTGAAGCTGGCACTGAATCCAGCTTCTAAAATTAGTCCAGAGAGGAAAGACTGATAGATAAAACACTGGCCAAGGAAAAGCCATTAATTTCCAGGACAGGCAGCTGCTCTCCCTGCACTGCAGGCATGAACTGTGGTTAGAGGCAGGAAGAGCTGGATTAAGGGTACCAGAGATTATAGGAACCACCATCCTTGAACTGAGATCCCAGGAGAACCAAAAGACCTGGAGGTGAATTAATAGCTACAAAAGGTCTTTCAGCCTGCTTGGCCACCCACTGCTTTGATGAGGCTCAGGGAAACCAAGGACACTGCCAATGAAGGGAAGAGACACAGCCATGGAAGATGAGCTCTTTCACACAGCATTTGGCCAAGCACCTCCTTGGACCATGATTCCCAACCCGGGGCTGTGAGATAAATTCACATTTCCCTTCTAGGATCTGGAATGCAGCTGCTTCCAGTACAAGCAACAGCAGCCAGGAGCACCAGATTTAGTGACTTTATGTCAAACCTAATGCTCACAGAGCCACTGGCTGGCCAACACCTTCGTTGTGCTGCAGGAGGGCTCAGCAGTAACTGTTCTTCAGGAGGAGGGATGAGATTGCAAACCAGCTCAGTGAATTCTTCCATTTACAGTAACTAAAGGATGAAACCTACTTAATAACCTTCCTACAGGTCATTAACTGAAGATAAATGCCATGCAATTATGAATATATCTGATATTTATTATAACGGCACCGATCATAATGACTTAAGCCAGTGTTTAGGTGAGTTATTTCTATAGGTAATTTAAAGTAAGTTAGATTTTCCTTTACCAGATCTGTTTTAAAGCTTATAACTTTATCTCTAATGCATGATCAATCACTTAATGACAGCTTTTGGCTGTACATTAGTGAACTCCAGTTGATGCAATATTTCTTCCAGATAATTTTTCTAGTAAAGGAAGTACAGCATTTTATGCAGTTTCAGGCAGATCTTGAAAGAGGGGCTGAGAGTGAAAATATTTGTACATATTTCTTTACAAAGGAAGTGGAGATGAATATTTTCAGAGCCTTTAGAGGAATTCCACAACCTCTGTTTGCATGTGGTCAAGGATCAGTGGACTAAAGACCATGGCTGCAAAACTGGACTCAAGATAATTCTCCATCAATGTCAGGGATAGTGGTGCTCATGCGTTCTTTTCTGGAATTTAACCAGCACAGAGTAAAACCATGAGGAGGACCTTATGTCTAAAAGAGTTTAGGAGAGGATGAGAGAAGGACAGGATTGTGTGACCTTCAGAAAACAGAATTAATTCAAGATTAGGAACCTTATTCACAGCTATCTTCAGTGTAATTAAACTGTGATCAAAAGGGACATCAGGAAGTAATATAATACCTGAAGTATATAGCTGAAAAAATGACCTTGCTTGGTGGCTCCTGAACTTTGGCAAGGCAGGCCACAAACACCGGCTATGAGCTAACTATGGTATGGAATTGAAAATTAAACCATGAAACTGAGAGCCTTCAAATAATAATGAAGAGGGCATTTGGGATACAGAAGCACACAATAGGTGCAGAGCAAGGTCTTCAAAAGTGCTTGGAGGCCTTTTCTTGGACCTCACAGAGAGGAAAAGGCACCCTTTCTGTATTCTGCACACCAATATTTAAGAATACTGATTTGGTTGAACCTTTTCTAATGTACTTCAATTTCTCCCTTATCAAGAAAGAAATGTCGTTTAAAAGGACTGCTCAGCTGTAAATGTCTTCTTACAAAGAGATTTAAAATTTAATCTTTTTGGAGGAAGAAAAATTAAACTTTTTAGCCTCTGAAGTTACTTTCTAAATCAGTGTGCTGGACCTCCAAATGAAGCTTGTGGAGCTAAGATTTGTACTTGCTGCTGAGCAGCAAATTGCCAGCAAGGTAATGCATTTTGTTAGGCCCTGATGACAAGAACAATCTATTAGGAAAGCTGGGAAGGTCAGATGTGACATAATGACACCTCCCAGCATGTCACCTTTTAGCAGCCACAACGCTGCTCCCTGCCAGGGATCGGACACTCCATGGTGTGCCCAGAGGGGATGGGGATCAGGGAATGTGTTCAGAGATGGTGTGGGCCAATCTCAGCTCTCCAGGGAGCTGCAAGCTCCCACCCACTGTGTCTAATGAATAATACTGTGAGAAACGTGTTTCAGAATTCAATCACAGCCGTGCTCTGCACTCAGGGTGGCCAGCCCAGGGTCAGGTTCAGCTGTTTCACCTGCTGGTGTGACTGCCAGCACGGAGTCCCCTGCTGCTCCCTGCCACAGACAGGTGGAATGCTGCCGCTGAATTTTGTGCCTCTAAGCTGCTTCTTGTCCGCTGTACTTGGGCTTTTCAAAATATTTTGAACCTTTTGCAAAAGGAAATTACGGATTCTTGCCATTAGCTTGTGTAAGTTCATACAAAGCTCCTGGTACCACATAGCCACTTTGGAATTATGGAATCATGGAATGTTTGGGTTGCAATGGGTGTTAAAGACCATCTAATTCCAACCCCTCTGCCATGGGCAGGGATACCTTCCACTAGCCCAGACTGCTCAGAGCCCTGTCCAACCTGTCCTTGAACACTCCTGGGGATGGGGCATCCACAGCTCCTCTGGGCAACCTGTGCCAGGGCCTTGCCACCCTCACAGGGAACAATCACAGCAGTCCGACACAGAAAGCTCATTTCACTAAAAACACCACCTAAGCAAAGACACAAAGACTTTCTACATGGCTTTGGTTCCTGCTTTGGTTCTTCTGCAGAACCACAGTCTCAGTACAGCCCTGGTAAGGGCTGGGCTATAGGCTCGGCAACACAGGAGCACATCATGATGCAGCAACACTTTCAATATGAGGTCAGACCCAGCTTATTACTGCACTGATGAGCTCCATTAGCTGGGCTGCTTGTTGGAGATGTGTACTCAAACCAGGTTCTATTTCAACACAAAGACCCCTAGTCATGGTGGCAGGGTCTGTGCTCCTTCTCAGCAAAGTGGGTCACAAGTGACATCGTTACCGAAATCTCCCTGCCTTCTTACCTGCAATCTTCTCTCTCAAACAGGCAAGGAGGTTTCTACACTGTGGCTCACCATCCTGGTCAGGCTCTTTCTAGGAGTCCTGATTGGCTTTGGGTGTAAAAAAATGATGTCTGGACAGTAAAACAAATGAACAGCTTTTAACAGTGTGCAACATTTTATGCTTGCTGCCAGCTGGAGCTCAGCATGTTTAATTAAGGTGTGTGAGCTTGAAAGAGGCTAATCTTTGCTGCTGAGGCTAATTTTTGCTGGTTTATTAGATAATACAGTAAAAGACAGATTGAGGCTCCTTTTTTTTTCACATTTTATTTTCGTTGTCTCCACCAGTAAGCGGGAGGGGGGAGATAAAATCCCTTCACATGAAATCATTTTAGTGAAGGAGCAGAACCAGTACAATTAAGCAGAGGCACAGCTGTACACCTCACTGTGCATGCCAGGTCCCATTCCCCATTTCCCCCATGAGGATATTTCCAGAATGACTGCTTAGGCTAAAGTTCATAATTAAAGCTGTAAATCTTGGCTCACTGCTAAATTTGCCTGCACACTAAGAGAGAGAGAGGGAGGGAAAAGGAGGAGAGTCTATCTCCCTCCTGGGAAGCCTTGTTTACTAGTGTTTTGTAGGTTTTCCTATGCTGGTGGTGATTATCAGGTATGACAAGAGGTGGGTACTGAGAGCACCCCAATATGGAGATATTTGGGGCCCTGACACCATCAGGAGTGCTGGCTGGTTTCCCTTTTGCAGCAGTGACATATCAGTGGAGCCAGATGTCTTCATACAGGGTTCCTACGCCAGCAGCGAGATCTGGGGGTTGATCAGGGACCTCCTGATGCCACATAGCACAGCTGAAAGCCTCAGAGTAAAGATTTGGGGGTTGATCAGGGACCTCCTGATGCCACGTAGCACAGCTGAAAGCCTCAAAGTAAAGATCTGGGAGTTGATCAGGGATGTGCTGATGCCACGTAGCACAGCTGAAAGCCTCAAAGTAAAGATCTGGGGATTGGTCAGGGATGTCTTGATGCCATGTGACACAGCTGAAAGCCTCAAAGTAAAGATTTGGGGGTTGATCAGGGATGTGCTGATGCCATGAGACACAGCTGGAAGCTTCAAAGTAAAGATCTGGGAGTTGATCAGGGACCTCCTGATGCCAGGTAGCACAGCTGAAAGCCTCAGAGTGAAACTCTTCCCTGTGCACTGGATCATCCCCACTGCCACCTGTACAGCAGCACCCTAGGGAGAGCGGGGCAGAATTGGGACCCCAGGAAAGACCTTAGGAAGTCATTGGATATCCATGAATTATTGTAGCTTAATTCCAATGAGTAATCTGCTGCTGTAATTAATAGCTGCATTTGCATGTGTTTGCAGCAGAATACTGGTGAGCACATCCCTGCTTTCCTGATTCTGCCGCATGTGCTGAGATGAGATGGAGCAGAGCTCCTGCCAGGGACAGAGAGCTGGGCCAGCTGTGATCCACCCCATCCCCAGCATGGGCAGAGCTCCCTCAGCCCTGCAAATCCTCCTCTGGAACCGTCTTGACATGCCTCACTTATGGACAAGATGAAGTATTACAGCAGGGTATTTACCACAGTTGAGGCTGTAACACACTTTCTGATAGACCGCCTGAATTTCAGATTTTTTTTCCCCAGAGGAAATGGCATATCTAATTTACCAGAAACTATGATCCTCTCTCATATGCTTCTGATGGGGCTGCTTATATGCAAATCCGTCCTTATCATTTGTCCGTAATCTGTCTAAATGTGGCAGAATAAGGTTTTATTAATAATATTTGCATGCCCATGGCACAGGGCTCAGTCATTGCTTGCAGTACACAAAGCAAGACAAAGCAGTGGAGCATGTCTATTAATAAACATGATAAATTCATACCTTTGTGTGTAAAAGTTGCACGTCTCTGCTGAAGAGACAGCCCTTTGTTAAAATAGTGATTTATTGCTATTAAAATTGTGTGATTAGCCAAGCTTGGAAGGCAGACCCAGAAAATCTCACGGCTGCCTACTCACATGATGAGTTTCACCAAGCATGGAAATGCAGGAACATTTTATCAAGTCAGAACTTCAGAGGAAAACATTTAATTCCAAGGTCAGTTCCTGATGATACGGTTGTAGCTTTTCAGTCACAAAATTACTACATGATTTGTAATGAAGTTTATATTTGAAATGCTAAAAGATTCTCACACAGACCCCAAAAAAAGGAAAGTCAGAAGAAGCCAAAATAAAGCCAAATTATATGGCATCAATCAGCCATCTGTTGTGCACTGTGGTTTCTAATGATCAAGGTGAAAACTTCAGCAGGCTGTAAAAACAGAGTTACAACATCCACTCTCCCTGCAGTTAATGCTTCCAGCACAGTCAACAGGATATCATGTACTCTGGAATTACCACTGACTTCAGTGCCATCATGCACAGACCTGAGGGCCAAGGTGGGACTTTCAGGCAGGACACGCTGTTAGCTGTGCATACACAAAGTAGGGCTCTGTTGTGAAGGTCTGATGAGTTTTGGAAAGGAAGGGAGAATCCCTGAGGTCACTGTGAAAATCGCCCTCCTCCCACAGAGCCCTGGATTGTGCCATGTGCTCTCTGCTAATCTTTACATAATTGGCAAATGAACTTTCATTTGGAGACTGTCCTTTATGTGACCACCCACCCTTTGCTGGCTCATTTTATTTATCTCAAATACCTCAATAACAGAATAATATGAACCCATCAAGATCCTCATCTAATTAAAATTCAAGAAAACCTTTTTGGTGGCTACCTTCATGCACCCATTTTAAAAGTGTCCAAAGGCAATGTTTTCTTTACATTTCCTCCTTGTCACCTTTGTGCCAAATTTGAAGAAAATGTTTTTTTTTTTTTTTTTTTTGTTACAGAAATGGTTGCTCTTATTGTGTCTTCTCACTGGGGTTGAGCTCATCATTATGGTTTCTTCTTTCGTTATGATCATGGAGTCAATTTGGCCATGGAGGAGTGAGGCCCCTCACACTTCAGACAAAGGAGCCAGGGCTTGTTGGTTCATCATGAGCAACTCAGACTTTCGTCTCCTCCATTACACCTATGTGGGAGCAGGGAGACACAAACTCTGCAGTAATTACCCAAATATATGGCCAGGAGGAGATCTTTTGTGGGAAGATGCAGCTATTTTTCATTTGTCTCATATGTGGATGATCGTTTCTCTTTATTTTACACAGGACACTTTGTGAATATCTGATAAATACAAGTGGGATTTCGTATGCTGATTCCATGGAGATCATCAAGATGCACTGGATGGATGGAGGGATTATCAACTCTTAGAAAAAGATAGTGGTGGATCTGTGAGCCCGAGTTCATTTGACTTGTTGCAAGTCTTGGGGCCAAGGTCAGCAGGTGCAGGTTGGGTCAGATTTCATGAACATAACTGATTAAATGCTGCCAGGCAGCTGCCAGCCAGAACCCTGCAAGAGCATGCTCCTCGTGCCAACTTCTCTGCTTGAAAGCACATTGCAGAGCATAAATCTGAATCTGTGATAGAGTCAGCCCATTTCATGGGGTTTGGGGGCAGCTGCTGAAGAGGCTGCAGTCGTGGGGTGCTGGACTTGGGGTGCTGGGCTCAGCATCTGCTCCATCATCTGAGAAATAAGAGACTGCTACTAATAGAGCCTGTGGTATTGCAAAGGCTCCACAGCACCCCATAACTTAATATGGGAGCGCCATATGTAGCTGCTGAAGACAGAAATCAAGATTGAGGGGACTACTGTCTGTCCCTCCCCAGTCCATGCTGGACCCACTGGGCAGCATCAGCCAAGACGAAGAGCAGCGAGGAGACCTCAGGAGTGATACAGAGTGAGCAGGCTGAGCAGAGTGACCCAGATTACTCCAGCAGGAGCCACCACAGCAGGAGGTCAGCAATTGTCTGCTTCATTTGGCTTGGGCACAAGTGAACAACTGCAGGCTGCTGGCCAGGCAGGGAGTCACAGCTGGCGTGGCTGCTCCAGCCTGGCCCAGGGCAGGTCAGAAGATTTAGAAGATGAGGGAGCTGGGGGTTTCCAGGCTGCTGGGCAGAGGCTGTAGTGGTCCCACTGCTTGTGGGCTGATGTACCCCGGGGTGAGGCTTGTGCCAATATGCCCAGTGTACAACAAGGTGATGCCAAAACTCTGCACAGAGGAACAGCTGAGGGAGGATGCTGTGCTGGAAGAAAGAGAGAGGCAGTTGCTGTTTGATCAGTGCAATGCCCCAGGCTGTCATCCCTGCAGAGTGCTTTGATTTCATCCTTGTTTTTCTCAATACCCTCCCACACAGGTGAAATTGGATTGAGGCTGTCAAGCAAGGCAGCATCACAGTTTGGCTCTCTGCTCTGATCACTTCTGTCGTGCTCCTCAGTGTCCTTCACAGCCTTCCAGACAAATGGCACCAAGAAGTCGAGTCTGACCCCAAGATGTGATGAGATGGACAGGGATAGTTTCTGTTGGTGTGGATGAGCATCCTCCAAGTGCAGCATCCAAGCAGCTCAGCACCACAGAGCCAGACACTGCTTGGAAAGCCTGCAAGATGTTAGATTAAAGGCAGGTGTTCCAGGAACAAAGAGAGAGGTGAACGATTGTATTACTGCTTCAAAAGGAGCCGATTCTGCAACCAATTAAATGTTGTTCAGGTGATAGCTGATTTTTTTTTTAATGTACTCATGAAAGTGTTGCATTCAAAAGGCCCTGAAAATATATGCAAACTGGCAGAGGGAAAGGCCGCACAAGGTGGGGTTTGCTGGTGAATGATGCATGAGAGCCACTGCACAGAAATGCAACAGAGCCCTGCACTGTCCTGTGCTGGATCGTGGGAAGGGCTTTGAGCTTGGAGCAGTGCTCAGGCCCCTCTGTGTGCCCTGAGCTTTTCCTGCCTGTGATGGGGTCACACTTCATGGCAGCCCACCAGCTCTGTGGCCAGCAATCAGCTCCTGACCAGAGGCCATGGTAGGTGCCTGCAGGAAGAGGGAGCTGACTTTGCTGTTTTCTAGTGAACTGTTGATTCAGAGAGAGAAAATCCCCCCTGAAATCCAGCCCTTATCCAGAGTGTGGGCCAGGGAGCCAGTTTGCTGCAGAGCAGTGAAGCCCAGAGCAACTCCAGGCAGCCTTGCAGAGCAGCCCTCCCTGCAGAGTAACACCCCAAAGAGTGTCCCAACCAACAGCCCTAAGGATGGAGCTGGTTTTTTAATGGTCCTCTGCACAGCCATTAGTTCTTAAAGAGGATTTACATTACAGCCAGCTGCTGTGAAGATATTTTATTGGTATAGTAAATACAGAGAGAGAAATTGTGGCTTTTAGTCTTTGATTGCTTGTGCTTTCCTGGTCTGTAATTCACAACCCTTTGCGTCAGAGGCTAAAATCTATCTGGGTGTGTGCTCTGAGGTGTTCCCCTTGCTCCCCCAAATTGGCCAGTCCAAAACGACCCTTAGGTGCCTCCCACACCCTTGATTCCAGAGTCTTCTGGATGGGTGGGATTCCAGAGTCTCAGGATGGGTGGAGAAGGAGACCTGGCAGTGTGGGGATGGACCCAGGCGCAAATTACCTCAGTGAGTGTGCCAGGAGTGCTGCCTGCCTGTGTGAAATGGCCATGAGGGCACTGACAGCAGTGCAGCAGCAGATGGGCTCTTCTCCCTGCCCAGCATCTGTGGCCACCGTTTGGCACCTCAGGCAGGGAACTTGGCCCAGGGTGTTTATCAGTGTGGGATGGGAAGATGAGGCAGGGTTTGAAGTTGTTCCCATTCCCCCAGGGCGTTTACACAGAGACCTGGGATAACTGCAGAGGATCTGTGCCACGTCTGCAGCTCAAAGCAGCATCTGAGGACTTCACAAATGACCCTCAGACACTGCACAGATGAGGGAAGGCTGAGAGCAGAAGCAGAGCTGCAGAAAAATGTCTTCTGGGTCTGCCCACTGAGGTGTGAGCCATTAGAATCACACAGGATGTTGTTTTCCCTCTTGCAAGTCATGCCTGAAATCTGGTCTCATAAATGAGCTTGTTTTTATTAGAGGGAACTTGCCTTTACTGGGTTATAAATCTGGATGTAAATGCTAATTTTATAACCCTGCACCTACAAAATAGCAGAAACACAAACATTACAATCCACATAGCATGGCCAAAAGCACAGACACCACATCCAAGTGGGTTCCTGAGGAATTTCAAGCAGGACATGAGCTCTGCCTCCTCCCTCCCTCTCTGGCTGGCTGCTCTAGATCTGATGGAGGTGAGCAGGACCTGCCTGGCAGAGCTCCAAGCACACATCAAGCACTCTATGAAGAATCAGTAGAATTAGGTGCTGTTACCCCATAATTCAGGTGTTTTTTGGGAATTCCTATGGCACTTGCTGAGGGTGCAGGTTATGGCAGTGGGGGAGGTTGTCTCTCACTGCTCTCTGCTGTGGCAGAATCAGCTGCAGCTGCTGCAGCTGCTGAGTTTGGGCACGGGGTGCTGTGGAAGGAGCTCCACTGAGCACTGTCCACTGTGAGGAACGTGCCCAGCGAGGCTGATGCCATTTCCTGCCTCACAGCTCTCCAACAAGTTTTATCCTCATGCACAAACGAAGTGGCTCATCTCCTAAATTATTTGCTTGGAACATTTTCTTTGATGCAGAGATGCTCTGGCTGTATAAACCAAGAAGAAAATGACATTATATTAGGGCACTGCAAATAGCACAGTCTAGCACAGAATAAAAGCTCTGGGAGGTGCCTTGCCTACCTTGCTGAGAGAAGTGATTTCAAATGCAGTAGATTGCTCTGTCCCCAGTGCTCAAATTACAGCTGAGTCTATGCTAGAAACTTCTCCTGGGAAAGCAAGAAGAGTTAAGAATTTAAATTTTTTGGCCAACACTTCTTTCCTGGCAAAAGAAATTTTATGCTGGCATAGCTGCCTTCACACGACTTGTGCTGGCTTAGAAATGTCATGAAAAAATGGTTTCCCTAAGGAGCATTGCTGTGCTGGTGGAACTTTTATCTATAACTCAGTCTGGGAGATAATTTGTGACTGTAACCAGAGTCAGTGTATTTCTTGCTGTAGCTTATGTCATTTCTGTGAATAAACTAAGCCATCATTTCAGTGTTACCTTGGCAAAGCTTTCCAGTACAGACAGGACCTATGTGTTGATTAAGAACAGATACAGGGGCATACAACACTCACTGGAAAGGTATTTTTGTGATGGATGTTAGGGATGCTGACTAACTCCTCTGGCAAGTGTTAAAGCTGCGAAGTGCACTGATCCTGAGGCAGGCAGGTACCTCAGCAGATGCTGCAGATCAAAGGGAGGAGCAGAGCTGCTCAGTGGTTTCATTGCTGACCATGGCAGGCTGTCTATTGGTGATTATTTCCAAGGCTGGTTTAAAGAAATAGCTTATTGAAATGGCATTGGTTCTTTTGAGATTAACTCAGGGAAAGTAAAATTTGATGCAATCACTGCAGCCACAAGCTGAGACAGAAATTACTTTAACCAAGGGCCAAAACTGTGATTGACCCAAGGGGTGTTGATCAGTCCAGCTGCAAGAGTTCAGCTGGTCTTGTAGAGCACTTTGTTTTTCCCTCTGAAGACCTGTGTAAAGGGGCTGAACTCAGCCAGGAGAGAATGATCTGAATATCCTGGAGACTTGTCTACCACTGTGATTATGTAACTCACCTCAGAAACCCAGGATAAATGATTTACACTTCCATTTAGAGCCTATTTGTAGCTTCTCATCCAGAGGCCGCCTAAGCCGCCTCCTTCCCCATCTGCACTTCAAATGTCTCAGAATGGAAAAGTGTGTGGAGCAGGATCTTCCTCCCAAGACAGTCCTGAAAGCCATCTTAAATTATGGTTCTTGCATGAGAAATGAGTCATGAGGAACCACAACATAATCTGCCTTCTTTGAGTTGTTTCAAGCCAAATTTTAATAGTATTCTCTTTTTATTTTATCTGGAGGTTTGATACGCATTTATTAAAAAGATTTCCCTCTAAAACACTGTTTGTGCTCATCACCAGACTTTAAATATATTTAAGGGGAGAGGGTTGGAAGAGATAACTATAGTCTGAATACCTCACAGTGCCAAGTACATGGTATCTTGGTGGCATTTTCTTCCAAACCCTGCAGTCAAGGCAGGGCTCCAGTGTCCAAGGCAAACATCACACCTGTCCTGGAGAGCCACAGGGCTGAATGACCACCACCATCCCCCCGTGCCTTCCCCTTGCTGGGGAGGGGGAGCAGCCATTCCAGCAGCTCCAGACTTGGCTGCTGAACTGATCTGTGTCATGTTCTTCTTATCCTGCTCACCTTCCCAGGTCTGTGTAGAATGGGAAGGATCTGCCTTTGCTTCTGCAGGTGCCCAGTTCAGCCCTGTGCTGCCAGCTTCTGTCTGAGGGGAAGATCCAAAAATCACAGACGGCAGCCCACCAGAGTTAGGGCAGGGTGCAGGTCAAGTAATTCCTCCAGCCTCACTGGAAGGGAGATTTATGGTCCAGAAGTATGTCCTGCTGGCCTGCTCCATGTGCAGCCACTGGGCCACACAAGCCGTGCATCCAACCAATTCCTTGGGGGAGGATGCTTCTCCAGGTTCAGCCGTCTGTTCCCAGCCCCTGTTGGCATAGAAACACCCTTTCCAATTAACCTTCTGCAAAATACACACATATAGAAACATTCTGCAAACAAATGATCTTCTCTTTCCTTCCCGTCTCTCTTTTTCCCTTTCTTTTTTTCCTTTTGGTCTGTGAGAGTGAGGAGTCAGGAGGTGTGAATTTGGGTCTTTTTAATTTTAGAGCATTTCAGACTCTCTGCAGGCTGTTGCCAGGCTGTGTAGCTGCTCCCTACCGATAGTAACAGACAGACAAAATACTAAGCAATCAAATTTCCCCTCTCATTCAGCCCTGTCCTCTGCATGTTTGAGAGAAGAGAATGAGAGCTGGGCCTAATAACTATGCAAATTGCTCAAAGCAGGAAACAAGTGAGGATTAGTAAACCCAGAGCTTTGGAACAGGCCAGATCCAATACAAAGGGAACTGAATTGCTGCCAAATGACCCATCCTATTGAAAGAGTGAGTCCTGCATACCTGTCATGGCCCATCAGCACCAGACTCTTGATGGGCTCATACTGCCTTTGCCAAAGCTGGAGGAGATGGTGTCCAGGGCCTGCCTCATCTCCTGCTGAAATTGTTGAACCCAGAAGTCAGGAGGGCAATCCCCTGGATTACCCATCTTCTCTGCTCCTGCTGCCTCTGTCCAACTCCTTTTCAAGGCCCATCTCCAAGAAACAACCTTGATATTCCCCTGGAAAGAAAGGGAATATGGTTCGCCTCCACACAGTGGTGAAAAGGAAGAGTTCTCATCTCCAGAGGATTGTCCTGAAATCCAACAAGGGAAAGGCTCTCACTGAGAGCAAAGTTGGTCTGCTGGAGGGAAGGGTCTTCTTTCACCCCAGGATCACACTGCCTTGTCTGTTCTGTATAGCATGAATCACACAGCTCTTCTTTCAGGTGAAGGATGGATTTGGGCACTAGCAATGTCTTCAAAATTCACAAAAAGTTGTGCCAGCAGAGCTAAAGTCTAAACCAACCTTTCCTAGGTTGTTACTAGGACAACAGCACCTTAACTGTGTAGTATCCGGCTGTGCCTTTGTCTTGAAAAAAGGAAATAGTAAGATTTGCCAGAGGATACAGAAAGCAAGAACACTCTTATTTTTGCTCCTGTGAAAGTTCAGGGAGCATTGTGGCATCCTAAAAGCTGGAACAGAGGAAAAGGTCAGTGAAGAACATGCCTGCAGCATGACAGCTGAAGATGTGTGCAATGAATTTCATTTCAATACATTGTTTTGTAGCTGGTCTTGCATATAAAAAATACATGCCTCAAGTGTGGCTGCTTACTGGCTCAGGAAACAAACACGCTGCACTTGATGTCTCTGCCCAATTAACTCTTAGCAAAGAGTGTAATAAAACTTGTGTGATGTGAGGAGCTTGAAATACCACCTAGGTGATGGCAAGATGCAGTACATGGAGTGAGTGACAGGCATTTTTAACCCAAATACCTGCAGACAGACTGCTGAGAGCTTGCAGTGCCCATGGAAGGGGCTGAAATCACAGCCCATCACAGGGTATGGTGACATTCCAGTGTGCTGCCATTTTCATTACAGCCTTTGTCAAAAAGATGGATACAGGTTCTGTGTACTGTTCTTGGTATTAAAATAAGAAAGAGGTCTTTTTTTTTTTCATCTTCTGTTCTCATCTTAGCATCAGCACTCAGAGTGAGCCATCAGTCAGATGGCAGTACTGATAGATCTTCATTTTCACTGCATGCTTTCCCTTAGTTATGTGACAAAGATTGCCAGACTAGAAAAGAGTGTGCCATTAATTCACTCCACTGTCAGTATTGGGACTAAAATGGAAGGGGGGAAATGGCACAAGATGTGCCTTTCCAGTGAGCAAAGATAGCAACATGAAAGAATGAAATGACTGGAAAGGAAGCAAAGTTTGGCTGGAAGGTAAAATCCAAGCCATGCTACCATGCTGTGTTACCTTAGCTCTGCCATTTGGCTCCATCTCTTCAAGTCTTGGCTCTTTGGTCTTTGTACCATGTCCAGCACGGTGGGGCACTGACCCAGGCTGTGCCCAAATATGAAAATATGCTGAAAATAGATCCCAGGTGATACATTTGAGCAGATATGCCTGTGACTCCATGGGTCTGGAGGACCCAGCATGGCTGTAAAATGCCTCATGGCAGGGTTTGAAGAATGTATGAGTACAGATTCTGTCTTCATTCCACCGGGGACCTTCTCTGCTGATTTCAGCAAGGTTATCTTGGTTTCCTCATTTCTCTGTCTTCCAGGGCATCGTTAGACAAGAGAGTACAGCCTGAAAGGGCAGCACAGCGCAAGAAGCATTTCAGCCAGCAGCTCTAGTGGGGTGCTACACCAACCTGGTGTGTTAAAGGCACGTGCATGAAACAGACAAAAGCTGCATTACAGTGTCCTCAGCAAATGTGACATTCCTCTGCCTTCCTGCTCCTCCAGAAAGGTCAGGTGCGTGTTCAGCAGGACTGGCTGTTGGCAGGGGCTGGGATAGGGCTCAGGCAGAGCAGGACACATCAGCTGTTGTCAGCACTCCCTCTCCCTGTGAAATCTGCAGCAAAGGGTCTCTGAATTATAAAATGTCATTCTGCTGTTACCAGCCTGTCACTTTACCTTCCTGATGGCACCCTGCTCTTCTCTCACAGGTCACTTCTCCCCAGTCATTCCTCTGAATGCATTAAATATTGATTCTAATACATAAGGGGGCTATAAACTTTCAAAGAGGAGTTTTTTAAGTCTTAAGGCTCATATCAAAAGATGTGTGATCCAGATTCCTGCTGAGGTCGAGGAAGAGTTAAGGTGTGGGCTCTAACAGCCTAAGCACTGAAAGATTCACTTCCCTCTGAAGGTCTTACAGCCCATTCTGTCAGCCACACTGCAGTATCCATGTCTCTCTCCTGCTGCTTTTATAAACTGTAATGAGGGAATAGTGCTGCTGTCTAATAATCAAATAATCATTATCCTGTATGTGGAGAGAAAAAACAGCCTTTGTAACAATGAGTAATGCCATTGCAATATACAATGTGAGCTAGAGATAAGCATGGCTGAGAAATAAGCTACAGCATGAGATCCAAATTCAGCCCATATGTTTTTCAGGACCTTTAGACCTGGAGATGAAAAGACCTCCAGCTCTGGGGACAGTGGCTGTTGATCTTGCTTCCCTCCTGCTTTCTGTTTCTTGCTGCTTCCTTTCACCAAGTCCACTGAATTCAGTGAGAAAGCACTAGGAAAAGTGAGCAAGGCTTTCTTTGGATTTGCTCATCTGGCCATCTCCCTTGCTATCTGTTGAATTGTAAATAATGGCAATTTATGGCTCGTATTGCCACCTGCAGCTCCAGGAAGAGGTACTCCCCACCCACCTTAAACTGCAGCATTGCCCACCCTGTCTCTACCCCACACCAGGCCTAGCCTTGCCCCCCTGCTTTGAAGGGCTGCTGGGTGGGGGCCATTCCCACCATGCCTGTCTGGAGGGAAGAAGATGCACTGGTGTCCTTAACACATTTCCTTTTCTGGATCACTGGAAACTGCCTCAGGAGCTGGAGTGACATCCAGAGCTGCAAATGGGCAATGTGGTCTCTAACCCAGATACTCTGTGCAAAACCTGAGATGACTGGCTCAAGTTTGGACATCTGTCATGTCCATCTTCCCTTGCCGCTCCATTTCCCTGCACTGCAGGAGGACCAGGGGTACACAAAAAGGAAGAGACTTTTTGACAAAGGCTGCAGAGCCAAACCCTTGATGTTTTTCTCTTCAAAAGCTAGGCAGGCCAGCCCAGAAACAGATAAAGGCAGAGAAAGTATGTGTATTTTCCTCTTTCTAGCCCCCTTAATATATCAAAACCCAGCTCACAAAACCAGCCAGCAGACACCTTTCTCATTTGCAGATCCTTCCTCCAAAGGTAAATCTCTGTATACCCCTGGGTATGGCTGTGTCCTTCCCTCCAAGCCTCTGCCTTTGTGCATTTGGGTCCTTTACCCAGTGGACTCCAGTTCTGAAGTCAATAAATTTCTTTCTATCATTGGCCTTCAAATCAACCCCCAGGATGGTACATTCTCAGGGGAACAAGCTGGAGATTCATTCTTTATTTTAATGGATGTAAACTCTAGCAAATTTCTAAACTTTGCTTTTTTAAAATACACAGGCTGATAAGAAAGGTTCTTAATGGAGACAAACCAGCGTGCCTTGCTTACACAAAATCACCCATTATGATCCATTAGCATGTTACCAGAGTGAGGACTGAAGATCTTGATCTTCTGTCACTTCTCATTCCCAGGCTGACCTATAGGCTTCTCTAGAGATAATTTTGTAAACATACATGACAGATTGCTGAGAATGTGTATTCCTTGCTTAAATCAGTCTGTCCAGGAAGCAATCCCAAGCACAGAGCAGGGAAAGGCTAGCAGGTTATGCTGCTGAAAACCTTGTGGGATTTCTCCAAGCTCAATACACTTTATGTCATGTAATTGGTATGCTGGTAGTGGAGCTGTTATAAAGAAACGGGCTTAAACATTTTCAGGCACAATTTCTGTATGTAAATCTCTGCCAGCAGTTATCAGGCGTAACCAAGGAGTTTTGCTAATGATCGAATAAAATAAGCGATTCTGTTTATTTCTTTCACTCTGTTCATTAGAATGGTTTGGCCTCAAAATCCAATTACAGATAGGTTTTGCTTCCAGCCTCTTTTGTAGGTCCATTCTCGAACCATATTTCAGCACTTTGCTGACAATGCTGCAGTTTCTTCTGGACCACAAATTTATAGGCAAGGAAACAAATGGCTCTCGCAGACAGTGCGAGCAGAAGAGTAAGCAAATCAAAAAAGCAGATGGTAAGTGAAGCACTTAGTGTGATTCAGGTTCTTAAAGAGAATAAGTTCACTGCATTGAGCAATTCCCGTATCTTATGAGAGGCATCTATCCTGAGCAAAATGTGGGCAGCACACAGTAATGACACCTGATTGAAATTCAGAGGGAAACAGCAATGCCAGCAATACAGCAAAAGCTGGGAATCACTGGAGACTGAGCACAGGTTAGTTTGATGACTAACAACCCAGCTGAAACAAGCACAGTGTGTTTGGGTTTCTTCTTTCATAAATCAAAAGTCCATATCCAAGGCTACTTTTTCCCCATTAAGTGAGGAGGAGGGCGAGAAGTGAAGATCCCCCAGGACATCTTGCATCTACGTTCTCCTGTGCAGGGGCTCGCAGCTTCTTCAGCCACAGGCTTAGTTAAGGCAGGTGCAGGGATGAAATAGCAAAACACTGGGCTGCTACAACTGAAGAGCAGAGGTCATGCTTGCTATTTCTTCAGAGCATCTGAGTCATCTGTTTTTTCCAACCTCTTTGGTGTCTAAGCACTCCTGCAATTACCCCTGCTCCTCCTGAACAGCTCTATGGTTAAGTAGCCAGGGAGTGAGATGGCAAAGGTGAGCTAGCAAATATTCCCTGCAAACAGCCCCATCCTCTCTCCTCCCCTCCTGTGCCGAAGAAAGACAGGAGAGAGGCAGCAGTGAAATATAGGTGTTAGCAGGAAAACAAAAGCGTTCATTGTAGAGAAAGAAGAGAAGTGATGGAGAAATGCACATAGTGGAAAATGCTACAGGGCAGAAAAAGTGGAGGAGGATGTGAACAGTTTCCAGCCTCAGCGTGTCCCAGGCATCAACACTTGCAACCAGCACATTTCTGTGCTTTACAGAATCTTCTTCAAGTCACTGGAGGTATTCCAGCATCTGCTCATTACCATTCTCCTTCCTGAACTGGCTGTGGCAGAACTCTGAAGGGAGCCTGGCTTCTCATCACAGAGTGGTGAGTGCCAACAGGTAGAGGTGGGCAGGAATCTCTCACTGGCTCTCATTTAGGATGTGCAGAGTCAAGGATGGGGAATCTCTGCTGGAGTTTACTCATCTTTCCAGCTCCATGCCAGCTTGTGGCTCTTCCAGCACCATCCACCCAGGCCAGGCACAGCCCCAGTGTCTTTAGGAGGTCCTGTGAAGGGGACCTGCCCTTGCAATGCCTGCTAAAGAAGAATTTTTATGCAGCCGGAACAGTAAGAGGTGGGATAGCTACAGCTCTTTTACTCTTCTAAAGAAAAGGATCCACATCCTGCTTCCACTGAGGTTACCCACAAAATAAGGCTTGTCAGTAAGGAAGGCACGGGGTATGATATTTGAACCAGAATCTCTTCGCTTGAAACAAGTTTAAAGCCAGTTTTTTCTGCCTTTCTTTAAAGCAGTGAGGGGAAAATTGAAGTTTTCCTATACAGAGAGACTCAATGAGCAAAAGATCTCTAAAGTAGAGGGATAGAAGTGTTTCTCCTTCTTTCTAGCCCCATTTCAGCTCTGGCAATACTGCACAAAATCTCAACTGCAGTTCTGGCAGTCAGAATCACTGCCCTTCGTGCTGGGCTATTCAGGACATCCCTTTTTCCTGCTTAACTTGTCTGCAGCTCAAGCCTCTCAGAGGTTATTGATTTTTTTTTTCCATTCTCTTCTTTCTCAAGCTCTCCCAAGGCAGATGATTTAAACATTGTTTTTAAAAGTTTATGATGAGACAATTTAAAAATGTCATTGAAGGCTCTGATCTCTTGGCAGGGATGGGGGAATTTTCTTATGGCTTCTGCAGAGAAAAAATATTGGTGTGCTAATCCCCTGAACCACTTCTCTCACCACAGCAGTTGTTACTCCACAACGACCACCCTGAATGCAAAGCACTGCTCTTCACTGGTGTGGGCAAAGCCTGGAGTCCTCAGGGGCCTGAGGTAAAGCTGTAGGATATGGAGCAATATTAAAGCTATTCTGTTGTTATTACTTAGCCAGTTCCTGTGCAGTTACATTTCCTTGAGCATTTTACCAGCAAATTCATCAAGTTTAGAGGATCTCGAGGGGTCCCAATCATTTGGCTGTGTAAGCAGTGGTGGAGAAAATGCTCAAGATCCTGGTTATCTCCCACTGAAACAAACCCTATTGAGACACATCCACAGGCTTCTCCATCCATCCCAAAGTTCTTTCTAAAATATGAGTGTCCACTGTTCTGGCCTTGTGCACACATGTCTATTAATAAAAAATTAGGCATTCAGCATATCCGTATCGTACATGTCCACCCAGGGTACTCCAACCACGTTAGGAATTTCAGAGGTTACCACCAAGGTAGTTTTGCAACCCTGATTTATTCCAGTAATTTATTCCAGCCAAAGTTGAGCCATACCTGGCCGTGGCTCCATGCTACCCTCAGTCCTGGCCACATGCTCTTGCAGAAGAGGAGAGTACTGCTTTCAAATATCTTCAAAGTATTGAATTATTGCAGGATTTAATGTTCAGTAGATGAAATTACCCTTTCAAGTGACCTCAAATGTAATAAAGAACCAAGACTAGTCACTGCAATAGTTTTATTGCAGAAAATTACAAAATTATGTACTGTAGCAGCATAAACTTGTAATAAATTACCTTGAGTAATGAACCATGAAAAATACCAAAGGCATGTAAACTGTGTATTTCTGAGGGAGGATGCCTGTGGTGGGTAAAATACATAAATAGATCCCATAAGAAAATTGTAGGTGTGATTTAGTTGGATTTGTTATTTCCTGCTTAGACTTGATCACGCTGAGTTGACCACAGTGATGTTTGTGGCAAAATTCCTGTGAGTGTAGAGTGTTGTTGTTATAAATCAATGGAAATGAGCTGACAGTATCAAAAGGTATCAGAACCATAAAGGGAGATTTTTTTTGGTTCATATTTTCTGTACCCTCTACATTTTGGGGTATTGTTCTAGTTCAGCCATTTAGAGCACGCTTCCTTGTCTGAAGTCCTGCTATTTCTCTAGAAAATATGTGTAGGGCTAGCTCCACAGCTGATATAAATATGGAGAGTTCCATCACTTCAGTGGAGCTAACTCTGATTTACATCACGGCCAGGAGATTCTTGGTGAGATTCATCAGTGTAACTGCTTCCTATTAACTGGTACAAGGGAGGATAAAATGCACAGTGACTTTAACTTCACTGTGAATCACTGTTTTCAGGCAGTGGAGCTTCTCACCGAGAGACATGTTCTGCATTAGGAGTACATTTAGTCATTTCTTTAGGGCTCTTTTTGGCCAAGTCAGACTATCCCTTGTATGAGGGGATTTAAGGATTTAATCCCTCCTCAAAGGGACAGGCAATGGTACAGCTGCCATAATGCTGCAGCTGAGGGGTTCTCTTGGCACAAACGCACAAGTGTTGGAATGACAACACTGCAAAGCCAAATAGGCTGTGAGAGAAGGAAGAGAGGGACAGGATAACATCCTAGGATAACATCCTATTTGTACCTTAAAGAGAGCTCCACGTGTGGAGAAAGTTCACTGTTTTGAGCAGGAAGGGCAGCGAGCTGAAAGAAGAGATGTTCTCACCTGGCAGTGTGTTCTGGTTGTGCGTAAGGGCAGAGTGAGGACACCTGTGCAGCCTGGGCCCTCGGCTCTGGGGTCTGGCTCCTCATCTCCAGCCGTGCCCGACAAGCACTGAACTCACAGTGACCCCTCTGTAATTAGGGGAAGCTCTCTGCACACACAGGGGCAGCTGAGCAGTGGGTGTGCCGTGTCTGGTCTGGAAAGGTCTGCAGGTCACCTGCTCTCTGTGCCAGCACTCACCACAGGGCACAGGGCTCTGAACCTGGAGCTGTGTGAGAGCCCAGCTGCAAGGTCAGGGGAAGCCCTGCTCACAGTCCTGGGTGGGGGCAAGAATACACAGAAAAGGCACTGAGAGGCTGCAGGGGAGTTATTTACTTTCCCATGCCATGGTTGTGTACTTTTGGTGTAAACTATGGGCAACATGGGAATTTAGACAGGCTGGGTGTGCACAGTAAAGTCCCCATACGACTCCTGCTCTTACCATTACCCACTGGGAAAGTGCCAGTGAGTATATTTGTAGAGCTAGTAGGGCTTACAGCCACCTCCCAGCCCTTTCAGAGGATGTGCAATAGTACTCAGAGGGCTGGCTCTTGAATTAGTTAACTGAAATGAGAATAATTTTGAATGCAAACATATTGTAATTGATATATTATTTCTGTTTGTAAAAGACGAAGAAACAGTTCTGAACTAACATATCAAATTTGAGTTATCTCACAGCTGGGTGGATTTGATCCAGCCCGTTGGTGAGATTAAGTCCAGCATTTAAATTGTTATTAAATATTTGTATAGCAATAAGAAGTCATGGTTGATAGAAAATTGCTAGCATGTGAGTGCCATGTATCTGCAGGAAAATCCTCAGCTGGAAGAAAAATCTCATGGAACCATACAAGGCAGACAAAGGATGTTTTGTTGGGGCAGATGGCAACAGAGGGAGGGAGTTACTTGCCCAGGGTGAGAGAGGATGGCTGGGGCAGAGCTGGGGATTGAAATCAACCCTTAAGGACAGCAAGAGTGCTCCACTGAGCAAAGCTTGGCCTAAAATAAGTGTGATTTTTTACTACCAAGTTAGTCAATCACTCAATGGATGTGGTAAATTAACAGTTAACTAAGCTCTGGGCCAGCTTATGGAGGGATGTGGCAAATTCTGTGCTCATTGGAGTCTCTGAGTTAAGGTGGGTTTCTTTCTTTTAGACATCTTCTACATCAATCACAAATTCCTGGATTAAATCTGTGAAGTTCTGGGTACGTTTCAGAGGTCTTGTTTCATGAGAGCCTGAGCTGGGTGACAGTGATGGTACCTCAGGGCCTCCAGATGTAGGAACTGGAGAATCTACTGAGTCCTGAGCAAGACCCCGAGCATGGGCTGTCTGAACTTCCATTTTCAAGGTCTTTGACTTCAGTTTAGGGCTGGTTGCTAACAGTAAATCAAACTTAAATGCATATAAATTCCCATTTTTCCAATTGTAAGTCACTGAAATAATAAAGAAAGCTGAAACTCTTCAAGATTTCATCTCTTTTGAAAACCAGGCAAAAGAATGTAGAATTTATTGCCAGTTTTACTTACTGTGAAACAATTACTGTGAGTGCCCAAGAACAGACAGCACAGTTTCAGGCTTGCTTTATCTTTGAGCTTCGCCTCGTGTCTCTGAGGATGAGGTATGGGAGCAGAGACTGGGATGTGGACCAGGCACATCTCTGCTGCCTGCTTGCCATAGAGCTATGGAAAGTATTCTTGCTGATCTCTCTAATCCCCAGAGCACATGGTGAATTACTGGCATTTATCTATCTGGCCATAACAGCCTCAGAGCTCACAAGTCATATGTTCGTGCCACTGCCTTTTGTAAACACGTATTTTAAATATGCATTGATTGGGTATGCACTGTTATTATTCATCAAAATATTCTCATCTCTTAATACTTAATAACAGTAATAAAGATTAATGCCAAGCTCCAATATGGATAAAGGCTGCATGTCTATGTATTTATTTTGCAAGTTTAATTAAGGCTGTTTGTTACAATAAAAATTAATGTTATTGTCTTTCAAGTGCAGCACGGCCAATATGAAATAAGTGGATTTCACACTGCAGCTCTTTGGAATGACAGTGGGCTGGAAGCAGTCAAAGCAGATGATACTGTGGATGTGTTTGTGTCTATATCTTTTTGAACTGATGAATGATAAGAAAACACAATTACTGCAGTTTTCTTTTGGTGGGGGTGCACGGGAACCACTTTGTTTCATCTGTCACTGTGTGAGTGCCACTGTGGGTGACCTTTGATGAACCATTTACCCTCCTCAGACCTTGTTCATCCTTCAGGAACTCGTTGGATTGGAACCAGAATTAAGGAAGGGCTTTTAAACCGTAAATGAAAGGGGTGAAATTGTTGATGGCTATATTGTGAATAGTCCTTGATGTTATTTGGAGCAGGAACTTGGTCTTATGATGGGTTGCAAACTGCCAGGTGGTGAATCAGTCATTTCCCTTGGCTCTGGGTGTATCATGGCAGAGAGGGATGTCAGCCACCCCGATCCTGTGGGAGGGATGGACACAGAGGGGTTTGCTATGAACCAGCCCTCCCCTCCAAATCCAGCCAAAAGCACGTGGCAGGCTTGGTCCATGTGTTCGAGGAGAAGGAGAATGCTCCTGCCTCTGGGAGTTATTTCCCATCCAAAACTTCTTAAGCTCCCAGTGCTGGTCCCAGGCGCTGGGTTATCTAGTGGTTCCCCAAAATACTGGCACAACCTGGAATGGCCATTGTCCTTGTCTGTGGTCTCCTGCCACTGCCAAGCCACCACGTGGTTCCAGACAGCCCTGGCACCCTCTCCCCCATGCCCACCCTCAGCAGGACTCCAGCCAGGGCCAGCCAGTGAGGGCTGTCACACAGGAGCTCCCAGCTCCTCATCCCCCACGGGGTTTTGAAGGTGATGGCCTCTGCTCCTGAAGCTTCATACTCAAAAATTTAAAAAGCCCTTCACATTTTCTCTGTGTCTCTGGAACTGAAGTGTCTGGCCCGTACCATTGCAAGAAGCAGATGGCACATCCTGTTACTGCAAATAGGCTTCAAAGTAAGATGTATTTGAGTTGCTTTATTTGAATCAATAACTCAAATATACTTTGGATTTGCCATCTTGATAGGCTCACTTCAAATTGGTATGAGTATATTAGGTTGCAAAGAAACAAGGACGGTCACAATAAAGGACAGCAGACAAAGCCTGCCACTTTTCTCTTCCTTTTTTTTTTTTAGTATTGTGCAATGCAGTGTCTGTGTCTCCCACTCCCTTAACTTCCATCAGTGCTCACAGACCCGCTCTTTCCCAGTCTGTTCAGACCTTGAATGCAAATTTGCAAGAGTAAGGTGGTAGGCTTGAAAATATTCATTGGGCTGAACAGTTTTCGAAACGTGACTTTCCCCTTGGCAGAAATATCTGCTACCAGGACGAGATCAGCAGGTCTGGCTTTATCCAGCAGAGGGCAAAGCCACCCGCAGGGTGCCCGAGCTGGCAGGAGACCCTTCCCGGCTATCCACCGCCTCTTCCCTCCTGCGCAAAATCACAGAATAACTCAGGTTAGAAAAGACCTGTAAGATCATCGAGCCCCACGGTGAATGAAACATCCCCAGAGTCCAAGGATGGCACTTGAAAAATGCAGTTTGGAAAAAGGGCCCCTGCCGTAGCTGTGTCCCTGCACACGGGGGTGGGAAGTACCCTTGGTAGCCAGGCAGGCTGTTCTCATCATCTGTCATTTATTAGCCTTTTTTCTGTGTGCTGCTTTTCATAAAGGCTGAGATTAAGGACCCTTTCTGCTGTGATAGCAGGAAACTGAGACAGATTTTGCTGGAAGGAGCTGTGAGTAGAGCAGGTAAAGGGGGGAAGCACAGGGAAGAGCCAAGGGTGCACCCAAGGAGGAGCCGTGTGTTTCACACTTCTGCCATATCCTGCCACCCTAAAATTCCCCTCGTTTTATGGCACTTTATTGCTTATTTCCTTACCCCAGTCACCATCATATGGCTGAATATATATATGTGTGTATACACACACACACACACACACACACACA
>WEKY01051226.1:113303-149589 GCA_013390045.1 Picathartes gymnocephalus
ATATATATCTCGTTCACTGTGCGTGCTCATTGAAAGGGGGGTTTCAGGGTGGAACTTTCTAGGGCCAGGCTGATCCACTGCTGCCACTGAGATCCACAGGAACAAAGGATGTCCTACTCACCATAAAAGTGTAGATTTGTCTACCATCCATCTGCATTATTAGCATTTGGACAGGCCCACGGTGTGATCCTTGAGGTTGCTCTGTGCAAGGCCAGGAGCTTGACCTCATAATCCTTGTGGGTCCCTTCCAATCCAGGAGATTCTCTGGATTCTATGCCAGCTCCAGCTGTGAGCAAGAGCATTAGAGGGTGCTGGAGCAAATTGTGCTAGGAGGGTGGTGAGTAATTAGCTGAAAAAAGTCCTTGTTCCAATCCTAAATTGTCAGGGATCGCCCCACTCTGCTCAGCAGTGGATTTTGATCCTTTCTAAAGCTCCTTGCAGAAAGTGTTGTTAAAAGTTATTCCTTCCTCAAGTCTGTTGAGTTCTTGGCTCAAAAAATGTGATCATATTTATCTGTGTTTTATAAAGTTATGATCATATTCTAATCAAAACACTAATCCCAAGGTATTTCCAGACGCCTTGCCAATAACTAACGGAGACAGTAAATATGATTTGATACCTTAGAGCTCCTCCGAGTCTGATTCTCATTGAGATGAAAGCCTTCAGGCAACTGAGAATTTGGCTCCTACACTGCTGACGAAAACCTAATCAGAAATAGGGGTGGAATTCCCAGCAATTCCCAAGAGATCCTTCCCTGGCTCTGAAATGAGCATTTGGGGTTTCATTTCTGGCAGTTGTCTTTTGGAAAAATAAAGCCTGACATTTTAATGCAGACCTTTCATACAAAAGGAGTTTGTAGAAAGCAGAGAGATCTGCAAAGCCACACACAAAAAGATGAGAAAGGGGGAAAATTAGATGGAGGAAACATCTGCTAAAGTTTTCCTGCTATTTCAGGAATGTTTGTATAACTCAAGCATTCCCTACCTCTTGTTGTATCACAGACAGCATCTTCACTAAAAGATTGTCTCATGTCCCACTCCCCATCACACAACCTCTCTCCCTGCCTGCATTTGCTTACACAGCAAAGCAATATTGGGAATTTACTTAATGCATCAGAGTTTGGTTTTAATAGGGCTGAGCAGCTGGGGACAAGAAGGGCACTGCAGCTCACTCATCTCCAGCCCCAGCTGGAGACCCTCTGAGTCTCTCCATCTCCTCTTGCAGCTGGTAAAGCACATGGAATTATGTAGCATTCCATAACCTGAGACTAAAACCCTTCACATCCAGTGTAGAGCAAACACCCCAGACCTGAGACAACCTTGTGTTTCTTGTTATACAGTTAATGCAAAAGGCTGGTCTCGTTAAAATTTTAGTGGCAACTGGGTTTAGATCTGTGCATAAAAAGTGCTGAATACTGGTCTGATTATTGAATTTGCTCAGACCCTGCTGAAATTGGAATGCACGGAGTGCATTACATTGAGGCTAAAAGGTAAAAACTCACTTGGATTGTCCTGGTGCCATCATAAATGAATCATCACTTAGCTATTAAGAGCCATGCTTGATCATGCAATTTAGAGCATACCAAAAAGAAGCACTGGCTGATTCATGTAGCAGTATCAGAGCACAGCACATTTCCCTGTGACGTATCTGTGAGGTTGGGCAGAGTCAGATGCACTTCAGTTGCAAATCTGGAAGAGTGTTCCTAATGGATATATCTACCTACCTCCAGGCAGACTGAAAATCTGTCTTCTGTCCAACCAGAAGGGAAAAAAAAGTAAGGAAAGCTTTAGTTGTACACTTTGGGATAGGTTGTCCCTCTGGGTGATCTGCTACCTGTCATCTTCTCTGACTTCTTCACTGCTGCTGTCACCTGCAATGTGAACACCTGCCCACAGGAATATGGGCAGAAACACCAAATTGTCTCAGTTTCAAGAGCACCTTTCTGAAACAACTGCCCTAGCTGGGTTTTGCACAGTAATGTGGGGTCTTGGTCCTGATCCTAATCCTCTGAGGGGTTTCCCCTCCTCCATGCCTGTACAAGAGACATAACAAAATCCACCCTGTAAGGAAATTATTTTTTTTCTTTGCTCAATCAGAAACACATGATATTAACCTTTGGAGAAAAATACATCAAGTTTTATGTTTTCTCCTACAGCAACATTAGGAATTGATTTCAGGACAGACTACAGCAGTACTAGTTAGTACTTTAGCAGGACTGTAAAAATAGGTATCAAGTTACCAGTATGAGATTGCCTAGATACCGTAATAGCAGGCAATATGGGAAAACCCTACATAGACAGTGATTATGTATGTAAGGGAGAGCATGTAATTTAGTGTGGCAATGGCTGGGCTTAACACCTGTACTTAGCCCTTAAGTTCAGCAAACTAATTTCCAGAAGCCAAAATTAATAAACTGTGTGGTGTTTTTTTCTCATTAGAGAAATTTTAGTCCTTGTTTCCATTACCTTTACATGCCAAGTAAGGCATTTCTCTCCCTTGGGACCAAAGGCTGAGTAACAATTTCATGTGTAAAGCCCTCTCCAAATGCTGTCTTTCCTCTCCCCCTCCTCCCCCCATTTCCAAGGGGGAGCAGTAGGATGAAGGTCTCATCCAGAGCTGCTGTTCTGATCATGGGCAGAGTACAGAGGCTGTGGGTATCAGGCTGTCTGGATAAGGAAGCATGCCAAATACCCTGCTAATATACATATATATAAAAAAGATATTAATGCAGACTTACTCCTCCCTTAACTCCCATATGTTTCAAACCCCAGAAAACACTGTCTGCTAGTATTTGTGAGCCTCTTTCTAGCACAGGCACTGCCCAAACCTTCCATCTTTCCATTTTTTCCCAGCTGTGACATTACTTGTGTGCTCTCTCACATGCAGATGAGAGATACCTGGCAGATCTCCTCTGCTCACACGGTTGCCTTCCTTCCTCATGGGTAACCTTTGGGCACTGGTTCCTGTTCCAGCTCCATAAGGAGCTAAATGCTCTTTTATCTGTCCTGCAGTAGGGTAGTTTGCCATGCCACCAGTTTCAAGGAAACTTTCCACAAACATCGGTGGCAGCACAACGTGAATGACAAAAAATCCCTTCAATGTGGGATCAGCCATTTATGCCGTACAGCAGAGCACAGTGTAAAACAGAGTAACAACTCTGAGTTTCTTCTACTTTCATATGTATGGATGTACCAGTGCACATGACTTTGTATTCCTCTTTATAAAGCAAGTTCTGAGAACATGAATGGAATAATCCACTGGCTGAATTTGAACCTTCGGGTAAACTACAGGGACCCACTGAAGCCAAGAAGAGCTTGAAAAGTTTTCTCCCCTTTATATGTCTCTGACTGCATTCCTCTGGAAATGACAGTGTGTGCTAGATATGAGAAGCAATTAACGAGCATAAAATAATTCAAATCTTTCATCTAGGAAACAGTTTGCTGTATTTATTTTTTCCCATAATCTTTAAGAAGCTGGGTTCTGCTTTCTGTCAGGAGCAAATTAGTACCCTCCATTTCTTCTTCCCTGCCTGAGGAAGAAGGTTTGTGTCAGTAACAGATCAGAGAATGAGCAGAGGTTTCGGATCAATTGGCAGCTGATGTTTGTTTGCATTGTTTCCGAGTTCGGTCATTTTATTAGCTATCCTTCAGCTATCACATGAAATATCCTCTAGAGCCCAGGGGAGAGCTTGCAGTGTGCCTCTGCAGGGGCTGTGCTCTCCTTGAGAAAGAAAAACCCTTTAGCAAAGAGCTGAGTGACTGTGCAGTGCCTGCCCACGTGTCCCCCTCCAGCTCTTGGCCAGTGATCCCAGTAAGCCGTGAGCTTATTGACTGCTTTGAAACATGCAAGGCAGAAAACAGGTTGGATCTTCAGTTTAGTGCACTTAGGGTTTTTTACTGCATTGGCCTGAAACTGAGATTAAGGTTTTCAAAGGAAATTGGGGTCTGAAAAGTAATGACCCCGCTTATACTCATGAATTATGCCTCAGGAGCTGATTTGGTGCACACCAGTTTGGGGAGGTGCAGCAGCCTCTCTGGAGGCTGAACAATTCCACAGCCCTGGAACTGTTCAAGGTCAGATTGGATGAGGCCCTGAGCAACATGACCCAGTGAGTGGCCTCTCTGTCCATGGCAGGAAGGTTCAAACCAGGAGATTTTTAAGATGCCTTCCAACCCAGACTTTTCTATGATTCTCTAATTCTGAGGCTGGAGTCCAGACAGGCCAGAAATACAGGAGCAGGAGGAGCTCAAAAATCCGGTGTGGCACTGCCCTTCAGCGTGGGGGAACAATGAGCCCCCCAAGCCCTTTGTTGGTACCACATGAATCCAGGTCTGGGGAACTCATTTGGTGAAGAGGTTTGGTGTTAGCAAAGCTGCTGAACAGCTCATGTCACACTCTGTCAGCAGGCAGAGAAAGAGAAAGGTGTTTGGACATCCAGGAGAGTTAACAGATCAAGAGGCAATTGTGTTACACCAGTTGTGACAGCTGCAAATTCTGCTAATTGCTATCGATTGTCAGGAAATTTTATTAGACCAGGATGTCAGCTCAAGTTTAGCCATAAAAATGTGTATTTCAGCTAAGATAATAATCAATGGTAGCCTTTAAATGCTACAAACACTTTTCTGATCGAGCAGATTGAACGCTGTGCTACTGAAGTTGCTAATCTAACACATTACTTGGCAGGCATAAATCACTGCCTGCATGAACACAAACTTCTCAGTCCTTCAGCTAAAAGAAGTATTTTTTTAGATGCATATTTGGACACTTTATCCTGATCATTAATAACGCAGAAAACTAAAGAGCAATTAAAGACAGAAAAATATATGTTCTGGTTTGTAGGGCTGCTGAGTAACTGCAGTCCTAGTTAGAGATAACAGATGTTGTGGGTGTTCTGCCCTTAAAAAATAACCATCTCATGGTCCTTTTTTTCTCATTCAGGAAAATGAATGGGCCCAATTTAAATGAAGACAGTCTTCTGGTTTTGGAAATATCATGTGGATTCATTTTATTGACTCATTAGTAAATTAATTCCTTGAACCTTAAGCTTTTGGATCAATGAAATACATGCCCAGGAGTGTTTGGGGGCTTCCGTGACTATTAAATTCAGTACAGTGTTTGGATACTTTTGTTTTTTAATGAATATCTTTGCTTTGGCTGTAAACAAGGAACACTTTTCAGCGGGCATGGAACCATTTTGGGGATATAGGGGAGACAGACAAATGCCCTTGACCACTTGCACCACAAGTACAGCCACCTTGCAGCTCAGCAAATGCCATTCTGTCATTGTGGTGGGCATAGCTGAGCTTGGCTCCTCCTTCTGAATTTCAGGATTTTCTTATTTCCCTCGCCTGTTGTGTGTCCTTGCCACATGCTTGCCTTCCTTTGCCATTTCAAGCAGCTCTGTGTTTGCCAGGCTGGTGTTTCACAGCAGTTGTGTGATACAGAGTTATGTTTTGCAAAGATTGGGTTATGTCCTCTTTTCTTCTCTGTCGGGCGGCAGCAGAGGCAGCAGCTTCCTCATCTCTTGTTGGATTGGGTGGTAAAGCATGACAGGTCAAGTTCCCTGGTCTAACCCAGCTGCTCTCAGCCCAGCTCTGAGAGCACACTGGTTAGACTGGTTTTAGGCCACCCTCTCTCAGCACTTCTCCCTTTGTCTCAGCCTTAGTCTGAGCTCTGGCAGAGGTCAGGGGGTCTTGGAGGCTGCAGGGGCTGCCAGAAGGGGTGTGGGGTGATGGTCACAGCTCCCCAGGGGAGACTGGAGGAGCTATGGGCATTCCAGGCAGATACAGGAGCCCCAGCTGAACATTTCTCCCTCCAGGTGCTGTTCCTAGCCTCCCATCCAGGTCAGGGACACTTCCCTCCTTTTGTAGACCTTTGGTCCAGTTCAGGAGTGCTGCAGAGCTCGTACCCATTTTGGGTGAGGTGCAACTCCTCGGTTTGACACACCATGGTCTCAGTTATGTTTTGGACTGGTCTGGAGTGAAGTCTGAGGCACTGGAAAGGCATTATGCTCCCTCCAAAAAACTTCCTTGAGAGCTCGCTTCATTGCCTGAGTCTCAGCCAACCTTAGGACATTGCAGGTGTTTTGTCTCCTGTAAGGATTTTTCCTTCTAAAGCCTGCTCAAGGGGCATGAACTGCTTTATGCCAGCTTGGACATCAGCTTTACTTTAAAAATGCCATTGCATTCTTCCTCGTAAGACAACAGAACACATGATAATCTGCTTTAGCACCTGGAGTAAAGAAACCACCATTTCCATTTTTTCCAAACCCAGTGCCCTAAAAAAGACCAGAGCCTTCTGCAGACCAATGTCCTGCAGAGCTGTACCTAACCCAGGCTCCTAAATTTCAGTGAATTTCATGTGCTCTCAATTTTTTTCTTTTTATCACAAACACTAAGGAAATTGGGTGGACTTAGATAAAGCTATGTTGATTGTTTGCATTCTTTTTTCAGTTACAAATGTTTCTTGTGTGTTGGCTAAGATATAAAGTTGTATTTTTTGCTCAACGTTTCAAAGATAATGATCAAGAGTATTTACTGCAGGAGGACGGCTCTCCTTCTGTCTTCAAACGGGAGCAACAATTTCAGGCTTTAATCTGCTTTATTTGGAGATCAGGGCTGAAAACTGGATTGTGTATGTCTGTTGAATGCCAAAGCAAAAGCTGTAAATCTGTGTAGTAAGCAAAATAACTGATCTAAAATTAGGCAGTTCCATAGGAAAGGAGTCCTGTGGTCTTGCTTGCTGTCCCAGCAGGGTCTGGGACAGTTTGGTGCTCTTATTCATGTGTTGTACTGGATAGAATAAATGCAGCCTCATTAGCTCCATATGATAAATTATAGATCTAAAAATACCCATCACATTTAGATGCTGCAATGAAACCAATTTTCACGCAGGAGCAGAAAAAAGAGAGGAACTTGCTAAGAATCAATTGGATAAGACATCTGCTGAGACTGCTGTGCTGTTTCTGCTAAGCATTAAGCACAATTAGTTGCTGGTGTAAAATGCCATTTTAACCAGCCCCATACCCAGGTGTGTACCAGGGCCTGGACATGATCACAGAGCTACTCAGACCTGGGGGTAGCACAGGCAATTCTTTCTTTCTGCTCAATTTTGCTGTCTTGTCTTTTCAGAACAAGGACTACAAAATCCAAGCTGACCGTGGACATATTCTGTGCCTTATTGCAGATATTTCTGGTCATGCATCATACTTGATGAAGCTAAAACCCTTCTAGACACTTTTCGATTGAATGTGCTCTTGCTGCCAGTGACCTTTGGAGATTTACAGATTCACCTGTTGTCATACTGTGCATGTGAGTTACATTCCTGGGAGAGGGGGTAAGGAACAGGCAGCTGGGTGGTGTTGCATACCCAGTGCCAAGGATGCCATGAGAAACTTGGGAGGGAAGGCTGGGTGGCCACAGCAAGGACAGGAGCCACAGTGTGAAATATGGACTAAACAACTCCTGGATTTTGAAAAACCTGCTGAGGCAAACTTCCACCCAGCAGCTTGGTAGACATTCCCAAAGCAAGCTCTTGGACTGAAAAGGGCTGAGGAGCTGTAGGCACTTGGAGAATGGAAGTTTACATTAGCTGTGACAGGTACAGCAACAACAAGGTGAAGAAGCTGCCACTGGAAGCTCCAAGGTTAAACAAAGCCAGTGAGATCCTACATGTTGTTCAGGAGCCACTTGTCACAGCACTGCCTGTTACTTAGAGCCCTGGTGGGTGCTTCAGCCAGTTCCTGCCATCAGCAGAGGTTTCTTACTGCAGACCCAGATATTGACATGGGACTGGCTTTGGGTGGAACTGTCCACACTGTTTTTCTAGCATTAATTCATATTAAGAAATGGACCAGATATCACACCAGGTTCACAGTCTAACCCTTCAGGCCCAACAGCCATAGTTCCTTAGCTTTATTGACTGTACATGTTATTTTTTGTCCATGTGCCTCCTACAAGTAAATGGTTTTGATGTCACTCTCAATGTGTACCCTTTGCTTCAGCCCCATGCTCCCATGCTTAGTGTAAGGCATAAATCAGCAAAATTAATTAAGGATTCTTTAATAGTTCTAACGCTTCCAAGTCTTTTAATGCCTTTATTTAAACAGTCAAGGATGTGAAATGCTTTTCAAACCCTCTGAAGTGATGGTGGTGTGTGCACTGTTTATGTGGGTGATGGCAGGTTGCTGCCTTTACAGTTTTACTCAGTCTTCAGGCATTTACTGCAGGCCACAAGCTGTAATGACTAGGAAAGAAATTTACTCTGTTTCAGACAGAGCTATTAAAAGAAAATTCTTGTCAAAGTAATTCTTATCTCATGACAGGATTGCTGAATTACTGCATATTACGGGAAAAGGAATTGAAAATGTGTTGGCTCTTCTTCCCATTAGAACTGTTGTTTTATTACAATTGTCATAAACGCACACACGCTTTTTTATAAAATCATTTAAGATATGAAATCATCCTGCATTAGGTACTGAACATAAGATAATGTTATCAAAATTAAAGAGCAGGTTGCTCAGACAGGTTGGCAGAGTGAGCAGTTCCCTTCTTTGGCTGTGTAAGTGCATGTCACAGACAAAAGCAAGAGTGAGGCACTAACACCCCCATTCCTCTGGGATACCCAGAGAGGTAATTCTGCCTAGGAGAGACAGCTCCAACAGTCCCTTGCACTGACCCCTCTCCTCAGCACATCCCTGTGTCACCAGGGTGCAAATCCATGAGCACAGAGCTGTCTAATGTGGGACTCTGCAGGTCGGTCCCACAAGCTCATCACAGTGAGAGCTCTCTGTCTCCAGTGAAGGATCCTGGATGAAAAGGGACGACAATGCTCAAGGTTTTATGTAGTCCCACAGGAAAAAAGCCCTTTTTGGTGCCTTCTCATCTCTGGGTCATTTTGCATTTGTGTTCCAGCCCAGTTGCTGTCTCCCACCGCTGAACCCCTCACCTGCCTTCCCCTGCCCATGTGACCTCAGTGGATGTGGCAGCTCCATTTGCAGATCTGCAATGCAACAGAGCAGCATAAGAAACCATTTTCACTTACCTCTGGTTTTAGACCAAAATACTAAATCTAAATGTGCTTCAATTTCTATCGCCAATGTCCATGGCAGTGGTGTGGAAATAATATGTAGCTTAAAAAAGAAATCAGAAGGAATACTTTTCTCAGCCCCTTGCCTATTACAGAACATTAGTCCACTGACACCTTCCTGCAGAAATTGTGCAGGCTGGGCTTCTTGGTATAATTCCCAAAGTGTGCCCCAGGTGTTTGGGATTTATCCAAGGAGAAGAGGCTGTGGGTCTGTGTCACCCTCCCAGGTGTGTCCAGCAGCTCAGCCTGTGCATGCCCAGGGGTCACTGACCCCAGAGTCTGCAGCAGCCACAGCACTGAAACCTTTTCCTGTTCACCAAGGGTGTCACCATCTCTTCTCCCACCTTTAGTTTCCGTGTCCTAAAGCTTCTGCACGATAACAGGACACAAATGTGAAATCAGGAAACTGCCTGATACACCCTGGCTGACCAATTAATCACTGGTCCATGTGCCTGTGGCGACAGGCCCTGATAAACAGCAGTGCCACTAACCATTCCTCTTCCAACTGCTCGTGTCTCCCCAGGTCCCCTCTCCATGAGCTCAGCCTCTCCTCAGACACTCCAGAACACTCCAGCAGCAGCCAGCCCAAGGACACAGCCTGGAGAGTCTCTCCAGAGGTCCCTCTGCTGAGAGGATGGGCCATTCTCTTACTGCAATGTGCATTTTTGTCCCTAAACAAACAACCTCCGCTAGATCTCTACGTGCAGCTGCTTGTTCCTGGCTGGGGTGGGGTCCCCTGCAGCCCTGGGAGGCAGAAACCACCTGAATTCAAGTGTGCACCAACCCCTTGGGTCGTGTCTTGATCTGCCTCCTGGGATGAGGACAAGGACCCAGCTGGGTGCAAAGCCTTTGTGCTAACCTGGCCCCTCCTGTAAATGGTGTAGGAACACGAAACCATTTTCCTCCTCTTTAAAGTTTTGGTGTAACTTGAGAGTCAAGCTTTATGCAGATCGGAACATGTTAGTAATGTCTGGAAAGTAATTATGGCATGTATTATTATTTTAATATTTACCAAGTGCTGACAGAGTAATGCTTTTATTAAATCTTTAGGGAGGGTGAAATACATACCACAAGGCATGGTGAGATGAGGATAGTCTTCTGAAATCACTCATTTAAAATTCAATTTTATAGTCACTTCCCTGTGATCTACTTTTAATCATGTATTGGTTTCTTTGCATCTTAAATTATATAAGGTGGCTAATGATTCTAACTTAAAGTTCTTTATGGAAGAATGCAAATAATATTTCTGCCTAGTCAAGGCATGCTGTGAACTTCTTACTGAAAAACAATTTATCATTTTATTGAAGTGCAGTGGAACTTTGCTCCAAGCTTGAAATCTTTCTCTTCACTTATTGCAATTGTGCAAGAGCAACATGCCAAAGGCTATCCAAAGATCTCTATGTTTAAAATGGAGTTTATGAGATTAAATAACTTTTGGCCTCTGTTTTATTTTTCTCTACAATGAGGAGAATCCACTGAAGTGATCTTGCAAAATCGAAAAGCAGAATTTCAATATTCCTCATGTCTGATAGTTTGGATAATCCAATCCAATTCCATCCAGATTTTCAACTGATTTTTTTTGCTCAAAGAATATTTATCTTAACCAAGCATTAGACTTTTAAATCCAACTTGCATATTTCTCAGAGAATGTACAGTCTTCTGTGACTCGTCACCTAAGGGAATGCATTTCTTTATGAAAAAGCATTGAGTTTAACTCATTAAATGGCTGTCAAAGTGACTGTAAGAATTAGTGAACTTGCTTTAGATACTCCATGCAGATTTGAGTCACAATGTTGGTGAACCACTGAGGCTGGGTTCTGGAATAAATGTTTGTGATGTCTCCAGTCTAGTCTTCACTGTAACATTTGGTGTCTCAAGCAATTGGCCCTCGACTATTTTAATTTAAAACATGTCCACAGGCTTGAGAGAAAAATCTATAGCAATATAATTATATGAATATATGAACTTCAAGACAGCTGAGGGACATAAAATCACTGAGAAGCCCACAGTCTAAAAGAAATGAGTAGCTGATAGGTGGAGTTCCCTGACATCTGGATTTCACTACAGCAAAGCATTGTGGAAACCTGACTGGGTTTCATTTGCTCATATCCCATGGCTTTAGCTAAAACTCTTAGGTTTTATACTTTGTTTTAATTCCCAGGTTATTAATTGCCAATACAGATAAGATGTCTTAATGTGCGTGAGCTCTCCTTCCATTGCATTTCATTAGGAAGATATCATTCCATTTCAGCCACACATCATTAAACATGTCAAAGCATCTCCAGAAAGGCAGTTGTATATATGAGACACATTACTACAGGTAATATATTTTGCTGAGCTGCACAGCCCTGCAGATAAAGAGGCAGCGCTGCCCTGGCCGCTGGCACCAGTGTGTTCAGGGCACACTCCGAATCCATCGCTGTTAAACACAACCTCTGTTACTTTTTCAACTTCTTTTTCTTTGCCTCTCCACTCCCACCCCTCAGACACCACGGCTGCGTGCCTGCCTTTGCAGGGGAAGAGAACAGGCTGCAGCCTGAAAGCCAAAATCCACAGTCAATACAAGGATGAATGCTCCGCCATCAGACCCCTCGTGTAGTTATTTGTGTGAAAGTGAAGTTCAAAGGCAGCGAGCTACAAAACACTGCCAACCCCCGCGGTGTGAGAGGATGGGGAACTGAGCCCTTAATCCACACTGGGCTGTCTGGGCAGCGCTCACATCGATGGATTTCAGCTTTCCCCAGAATTGATTAGCACTGCAGCGCTGCTCCGCTGCCTGTCTGGGTTTGAGCGAGCCCTGTATCCATTACCAGCCATTCTTATCCTCAGAGAACCTCTCTCAAAGTTCAGCACAGTGAAGTTGCCCACAAGGCAGCATTATTCTAGTCAATACAAATATAGTAAAAGCCAGCAGGAGAGCGGGCAGGCTCCTTACACTGCACGAAAGCTCAGGAGAGACGTGATTTCTTAGAATAAGCAGCAAATACACAACTGCCCTCAGAAATAAAAATCACCAGGCAGTCAGTACCACATTGAAGATATTTTGTTTATTTTTTTTCCAGCACTTGTGCATCTGAGCTTCCTCAGAGACCTTTCCTGCAGCTGTATGTCAGATTATACTTAACACCATTATCATGGTAAAGGTAAGAAGTCTCTATTAAGAGACTCCTAGCTGGGCACACATGCTGGCATATTAATTTTCCAGACACTATAGTACAACTGCATTAAGCCACTGAGCTGGCTCAGATATATAAGGTCCTCCACAAGTCAGAAGATGCTCTCAGGTGATTCCCCTCTGTGTGGTGCAGCCCCGCAGGGGCCAAGGCTCAGTAGTGCAGAACTGATCTGGGTAATCACAGCAACATCTGGCTTGGGAGGGTGAAACTGTGCCCACCTGGAGTCCAAGTTCATACAGTCATAGGATATAGAAGGAACAGAGCACAGGGTTAATGGGAATAACTGAGCAAACTGGCTTTTTAAAAAATATTATTCTGTGAGAGCAGGTAAAGAGAAATTTAGACTTGACTCATTTCTCTTCCCAATCTCCTTTCCTGTGATGGTGAAGTAAGAGCTCTGTGCTATCGCGAGCTTTATTAGAGGGCTTCTCACACACTTAAATGTAATCCTTCAGACAGGAGATGTCTACAAATCCTATTCTTTAAACATGCTTGGGCTCCTGGTGATTTACTCTTTCTCGGCCATCCATGCACCTATTTTTCACATTTATCCACTTTAAATTGCATTAGCACCAACACTACACCAGTGGTCAGCTCCTGGTCTGGCTGTGCCCATCTGTCCACCCCACTCTCCCAAACAGAGCATCCTGCTGGCTGCCTGCAGCAAGGCAGTGGGATTTAAAGGAGGTTTTTCTTGAACCAGTTACTGTAGCTGGATTAAAGAACTGACATAATTATCACTGCTTATTCTGGCCTGATAGATTTACTGTGATTCTTTTTCTAAAAGTCACATTTAGAAAGGGCCTGGTGGGGTGTCTTTGCACTTGTCTAAAACAGCAGCTGGTACAGAAACACTGCTGCTTAAATGTGGTGCTCTGGGTGCAACGAGGCTGGCACAGTTCTGGGAGGAATTTTCTCCCCTTTCCAACACATAGTCTGTTACAGAACTGTCCTTGACCCCATGGGCTATTCACCTGCATCTGATGGACTGAATATCGATTATCTCTGAGTCAGGATAGGATTTTGATGGGAGAATTATTTGAATGGGGCTATCAAATCCTGCTCCCTCTGTCTTTAAAAGCTCTCTTGATGTCTGCACCACTTCCTTTTCATTTGCAAGTACAAAAGAGCAGCAACAAGAAACTCTCAAACCAAATGGAAAAGGAATAGCATTGACATGAGACAAAGCAGTCACAACCTAGCCCTGCTGCATTCAAAGCAAGGTCTCCCGTCAGCACACAGCCTGTCCAGGATTAGAGAAAACCCTAGCATTTTCTTTTTTAATCCTAAAAGCTGTTACTTGTATTTGATAAATAAACAGTTGCTTTTATACACCAGTGAATGGTGTAAATGATACAATAACACCCCAAGGTGCTGGCAAACAAATTGTATATTGCAAACGGTGGGTAATGAAGGAACTGGGGAGGAGCTTAATTAACTCTGCCACTATGCAGCAGCTGAGTTTTGTCAGTCCAAGACAGAGCAGAGAAAGAAATGCATGTTCCCAAGGGGGCCACAAGATGCTAATAGTGATGGTGTAATTTTTTCGGCTTTGCACCCTGGGCACCATCACCCACCAGGGAACACAGCGGGATGGGGGGAAGAGAAGGGACCCAGGGAGGAAGCAGGAGTGGAAGGAAAACTGTGATCCTCAGAAAGATCTTGGAGGCAGCAGAGGGAAGAGGAGCATCCTGGAGAAGTCTGAATGTGGCAGGAGTAGGAGTAGGAGTACATTTCACTCCTGGTTTGGTCACACAGGAAGAATTGCTTTGGCACCAGCTTCTGTATGGGCAAAGGCTGCATGGTGTGTGCAGCTCTCAAGGTACCAACCCCTGGCCATGGGCAGCAAGGAGAAAAAGGGGAAAAAAAATTCCTGCCCCTGGTTTGGCAGGAATCTGGGGTACATACCTGAGTGTAGTTTGCTGCTGGCAGCACCCCATAAAGGCAGCACAAATATGCAGTTTTCAATGGAGCTTTATAATTAAGACTGAACATAAAAAAAAAATCCCTCAATTCCTCTATGAAGATGGGTAACTCCGAACAAGAAAATTCCTCTCCCTCTCTCCGAGAGCAACTGCTTCATTTAGGTAATTCAGACACCTGCATTCCTGCTCTGTAGGATGCTAATGGATGGAGATGCTTTGCAGAGGGGCCGAGTCCCAGCACAGCCCGAGTCCCACCTGTGCCAGCTCCCCTGCAGGAACTGACTGTGGGCAACTGCCTGGGGAGGGAGATCTGGGGAGCCCAGAAACCTCCTGGCTCTTCATTTGCTCTTCATTTGTGTGCATGCTGCTGCAGAGGAAAAAGTCATCAAGCCTTTCAGAGGGAGCAGGGATCGATGCCACATGGATCAAATCAGCAGTTGGGGAACTTTGGGTGAAAGTGCAGTACTGTGAGTGTTTCCAGCTCAGTTCCATTTAAGTCCTGATACTGATGTTTCAGTACCATGCCAATTTTAGCTTGAATTGTCTGACAGCTCCTCTTTGTGAACAGGAGCAATATTGACAAAATGGTACTTTTTGAAAGATGAGTGATTTCTTTTTTCCCCCAGAGAAAACACGCTCCATGTGTAATGGGATGATGCTGCTTCTTTTCCTTCAGAACTAAGGCTGCTTAAAATGAGAGTCTGATAGCTGGCTTTCATTACAATTGTGGCTTTGAGTTTTCTGGGAAAATAGGTGTTAGTCATAGGATCTGAGCCCATGCTATTTTAGGGAGGTTCCCCTTGGAGTTACTGTTCAGGTGCCTTCTCTGGGAAGCTCAATGGAACACGTGCCCTGGGCAACTCCTGGCTAAATCCCAAGGGTTCCAGGCGAGGAAGGATGAAAATCATTGCATTTTAATGGGGCTCTCATTAATTATTCTCTTGAGCTGAAGGGGACCATAGTGTATTAAGTGGTGTCAGTACCATAAAGCAGAATGTGACCTGGAGGGAGGTGAATGAGCCCTTCACATGTGCAAAGGCAGAACCAAAGGGACCATTCCCATTTCCTACGTTCTCAAAACCTGCGTCCTAAATCCCAGTTTACTGTCCCCCAGACAGAGAAAACTGTTTATGCTGGGAAAAAACAACCTGACAACCCTAAATTTCTCTGCCAGGCTCCTTTTTCCTTCATTGTATTATTTTTTTCACATCTTGTCGTTCATGTCATGCCACGACGAGATGCAGCAAGGAATGAGCAGCTATCAATGAGTCCTGAAATCACAGCAGGATGGTAAATCACAAAGGCAGTGTGGCTGTGTCACCTCTGCAGCTTAGAAAGGGTGCATGGGTTAGTAGACACTCGAGTTCCACCCACCTCTCCTGCCTGTGACCTGCCTGCTGCAGGAATATGGGGTAAATAATGGGAATATTCGACACTCTGTTACACAATGCTCTGACATATTCTGCCTAACCTCAACGAGATCCAGAGATAGAAAAGTCGGTGTCATAATGAAAACTGTAATTAAAGTTTTGGTCAGGTGGAATCCATTACATCTCTCCCAAGTACCCAGGATTGATTTCAGCCCCAGCCCCAGGGATATGTAGTCTGATATCTCTGTAACTCTGTGAGCAGAGATCTAAGCCCATTGCACATCCCATTTGTGTGGCTTAAACCCAAGAAAATGCTTCCAACCAACTTCAGCTCCGTAGGACTCCTGTTTTATTGACTCAGAGCAAACGCGAGTGAGCGGAAGCTGTATCTGCCACAAGGAAGATGGCTTTGAGACACAAGCTGTAAATAGAAGGGAAAGGGCTATTTTGGCTATATTTTTGTGTTGGCATAAAACTGCAGCAGATTGCATTATTCAGAGGGTAATGTAATGTTAATGCGGCCCTGTAGCTGGGGGTGAGAGAACTTAAGGTTTAATCATTTTGTAATGCACTTACGTTGCCCATTTTAGATTTGTCAGCTGTCATAAACGAACTGCAGTTTTATCCCGGGACTATATATAGAATTACTATTTATATAATTTTTTCATCTGCAGCTTATGCAGTTTAAATGAAAAAAAAAAAATAGAGGAAAGAGGCAGGATGGAACGAGGGGGGATGCGCCCTTGGCTCTCCTCCGTTCAGAGAATTCCTCAGTGCCTCCCTGCAGGAAAATGCTGCCTTCACCTAAGCCTCGGCTTAGGTAGTTGACATTTTCAATAAAACAACACCCATTTTCAGCAGACTTTTAATGTTGTGGGAAGTGAGGCACAGAAACATTGCATGTGAAAATACAGCCACACAGAAATGGCAGTTGGTGAACTTCTGCTCTGTGTCTCACGTATCCATCATTCACAAGAACCAAACTCCAGGAAATCCTCTCCCATGGCATCACTCCTCACCAGTTTTATTGAAAAACCATAATATCCTTTTGCATTCTAACTAAAAGCCACCCACGTTACAGCTTTATGTATACATATTTTTAGCAGTTCTCAAACAAAGACTATTCCTCCTTCGACTGCCACGTCCTGCTGCTTTCCCTGCTGTGGCTCCTCACAGCATCACTGGAAATCTCATGGCACGTTGCAGACTTCCCGAGTGCTGATTAATGTCCTTGCCAAGAAAGGAAAGAAGGGGTTTGCAAATGGATTTGCTGCCCCTATTAGCTCAAAGTACTTGAATGTCTTTGCTTTTTTGGGGCAGCCATTTGAAAAAATCCGAGGGAAACTTGAGAAAGTAGAACGTCCTGCTCGCCTTAAATTCAAAATATTCCCATTGTCTCTTCTTATAATCACATTCTTACTCTCAAAGTGATTTCTGTAGGGAGTTTTGCCTTGACAGTTCTCTCTGCTGCTACATCCTACAGGCCAAAGGAATTCTTTTCTCCAGCAATAGTAATCGATATTTTTTAAGAAGGAAGAATACCCCTGTTTTCATCCATAGCATTTACCTACAAAGAACATGATAATTTATACAGCACATGCAGCCTGTGCTTCCTGCTGGACAGCCTGATTTATCGACTGTGCATCTGTTTCATATAAAGTGCCCTGAGCAGAACAAAAACCTCCATTCTAGAAAAACCAGGACAGTTTCTCCAGTTTTCAATAAATCATGTTCTACCTGTGCGATACCTTGTTAACGACTATACACTAAATCCAGAGGGGGTTTTCCTTTTTCTTTTTTTTTCCTCTTTCCTTTTTTTCTGTTTTTATTTTTAACTATCCATCCCAAATATTCTGAGTTTTTGGGGCCACTTTAATACCCTTGTTGGCCAGGCAAAACTCCTTTTCATTTCTGAGGGAGTTTGGCATTAGTAAACTGCCTACATCACATATCTCATTAGTAACACCCATCTCATAAACCAGCCTCGTAAAACCATAAAACAAAATCTTCCTTCATTCTGCTTGTAGTTTACTTCTTTACCTTTGCCTAGCCAACTGGTTTTTTTCTACACAGGATGCAGCTGAATTTCCATTAAGGATCCTGATTTCTATATCCAGGGAAAATACCTGGATTCTTTCAATGGGAAAAGCTTCCTTAGAATCATAGGATGGTTTGGGTTGGTGAAGCAGGGGACAGTGGCCTAAGCAGGACAGTGAAGGAAATTAAGGGGCTGATAAAGTTATAGAGGAGTGGGATGAGATTCTAGCAGAAAATGCTGTTCCCCCTTTGAGCCCCTGCCTTCCTGGAGGAGATCCCAGCCCCACATCTCCCCTCCCAGCACCCTCCCTGAGCACAGCCAGCACAGCCTTGCCACAGGGAATTGCTCCTCACTTCTGCTGCCAACCTTGCACTTTGAATCTTCAGCACTAACTTTCCCCAAACCACCTGAGGTTTTAGGAAGCTGAAGGATGGGAGAAAATCCACGTTCCCAGTGCAGCTCCACTGAAAATGTGTAAGCGCAGCCAAACCAGGCCCAGGGGGCCTTTGTCTATCAAAGGCACTGATACAAAGCCAAAATCATCGTTTGAAGACTTAAATTGATGTAACTGGGAGTAGAAATTGTTTTTTTACTGAGGGCATAATTCATGCAGGAGGATGCCTACAGCATCCAAAAGGCTTTAAGCTAGTGTTACAGTACTGTCAGTGAGGCACAGAGGTGTCTGGGGAAGAGGGAGTACATTCCTGTGAAACACCACCACAGGGAGCTGGGACAGAGCTGGATCTCATTTCCTACGCCGTGGCTTGGATCCTCACTGCATCTGCATCCCTCTTACCCCCAGCCTTGTCTGTGAGCTCCAGGCACACCAGCAGCTCCTCAGCAGAGCTGTGAGCCCTCTGCAGCGCCAGGTCCATCTGAGATGCACTGTCCCCTCAACATCCCACTGGGGGAACTTCCCTGCACAGGACCCTGGGGAGCTGGGCCTGCAGCCCACGGCTCTGAGGCACACGCTGCCTCTCACCTGGAGTTCTTCCTGAACAATGGGGGTCTTGATTTCTGACAAGACCTCTTCTTCCCACTGCAATATAAACTGCCATGTGAAAACATCACAGATGGGATGAGCGAAGTCCTTGACCTTGTTTCCTTGCTGCACAAAGCCAGGTGGTGCTTCTGCCAGTTTCTCTATTGCCAGTCAGGAATCAAACAGTTCCCTGTCATTAAATTGCCAGTCCTTTGTCCCTGGGCATAGTGCAAAATAAAGTCACCTTTCCAACAGTTTGCCAACTGTTGAGACATGTTGCTATTTCAGTGTTATCTGCAGTGTTGTTTGCTTTGCCCTGGTGAGGTGTCACCAAGCTGCTGAGCCAGACCTTGGGGACAAACCATGGAGCCTGCATGTGACACGACTCTGCAGGGGACAGGAGAGGCCCTCGGGCTTGGGGACACCTTGGTTTGCTTGTCCCTGTTCCCCTCAGGAGCAATGCCCCAGGCTCCACCTCACCCTGCTACAAGCTCCCAGGACACCTGGCAGCAGCACGGGCTGTCCAGGGTGCAATTCTGGGCTTCTTCCTCCAAGGAATTCTTTCCAAAACACTTTGGTCTGTGGTGGTTGCATCTATCCAGTGTTTTATAAGGACAGTTTCTGTTTCAGACTTTTTTCAGCTGTTTTGTCTGTCTTCCTGATGCCTTTGCCAGTCTGGCCAGGACTGAATTTGGCCCCTGATAGACACTTCAACATTAATCAGAGATTTCCCTCAGTGGCAGGGTTGTTCTGAGGTCTAATTAAGTTTACAGTTTCTAATTAAATTGACTTGAGATCCTGGGGTGGAAGGCCTTTTAAGAGAAATCATATATTAAAAATTCAGGATTTTTTTGCTCCAACAACCTTTTTATGTAAGACTAATTTTAGCATCCAGACGTGAAGGATGAGTAATCCTTTCTCAGGCTTTGGCAATGTTAGCTGAAGCTTTTTCTCATTCACCTTTATCAGAGAAGCAATAAAAAATTGCTAATCACCTTGACAAAGGTACTCAAGTCAGGGTGAAACATGTGGCAATTGTACACAGACAGGATCAAAAAGAAGAAAGTTGCTGGACTGAGGAGATGTGTGAGACCCAGACTGCAACTGTTTTGCCCCCCTTTCTATGGTAATTTTTAATCCCAAGACCCCGATAATTAATAGTTGGTATGTGAGAGGATGCCTCATGTCCCTCTCCTGAGCCAGTCATTTTGAATAGGTTGTTGCTGTGAGCTGCACACCATCCTCAGTCAGATAAATTTTATAACTTCATTTCTTGAGACTCAATCAACCACATAAAATATCTCCCATCGAAGATTTGATTAAATGTCATTAATATGTGGCAGAGAAACTTTCAAAATGACAAAAATTGACCAACTCACTCTCCTTACATTTGTATGTCAAGGTTATCTGAAATCTTAATAAACCCTAATCAATGCCTACTTTATACTTACACATAAAACAACCCTTCAAGGCTCTCACTTGGGAGACTTTAAAGGGTGTTTGGGGTCAGACCAGGTCCTTACCCAGTGTTTCCTCCAGGGCCAACGGCACATTTGTTCACTTTTAGTCCTAGAGATCAGGGAGTCTCATTGCCTTTGTGCCCTGCTTGTGTTACAGCATTTTGTGATGGGAACTGAGCCACTCCATTGGCATTTTGAGGGTCCACTGAAACCTTATTTCCCCAGTCTTGTCTTTGGAGAAATGCTGAGGGTTTGACTGATACCTCATTTAGAGCTGTGGATTGAGATGTAAGAGATATGGACTGTGATGCTCCTGTCCTGCTTCACTTGGTTATACTCTGTTCCCAACATCTGACAATTAATAAATGCTGTTTGATGGGTTGTATCATTTAAGGTAACTGAGCAAACTTGACCTCCAAGGCTCTTGCCTTTAGAGATCAGTAATGTGCAACAGATAAGGGACTGAGAGGGTCATGGATTTTTAACTGGGAGATTTTTTGCACCAAAAATAATGATGACTTCTTGAAAATGCCTTTTCCACCTTGAAAAGAGATGTTTTGATAAAGCTTTTTTTAACAGTCTGAAATGTTTCTGATGTTTAAAATGACGTTGCTTTCTAGATATGCGATCTGAACCACGTTCTTGATGTTCAAAGGTAAAATAATTATAAAACAGAATTATAATAAGGCCAGAGAGGAAACAAAAAACATTTCAAGCTAAAGTAAGCAGATTCAGGATGGACCTTGTCTGAATTTCCTTTCACTTTTCAGCTTTTATTTCTTTTGTCCTAAGCTAAAACAGAGACATATTTCAGAATCTGCCACGTGCAAAAACATTTCCTTGCTCAGCTCTAATTGCTCGATTGAATTATTTGCAGACAGATCACAACTCTCTTCAATTAATCAGTTCCATGAATGCTTTTTTCCCCCAATCCCTGACCCGTAGCTCATTCATGGACCCCATGCTTGTGCTGATTTAATTAGCCATTTAACTCACGTGGCCTGGGAGAGTTTCCTGTTTGCACAGGCCCTCACTTAGGCTCAGGATTTGCATACAGCTTCTAATTCTCCCTTAACATTCACCCTTCCAAAACCTTTTCTGTCTCTGACCTCCTGTGCTGGGATCCGTGTGGGGAGCCGATGCACCAGGAGCATGAACCCAGCTGCAATGAATTTGTTTAAAAAGCTGAGAGGACTTTCACTAAGGTTTTTTTGGAATTGCTCACCCAGTCCTAATTGCTTTATAAATTTAATGGAGTTAATTCTGGCCACTGGGTGCTGAATAAGGGACATGAAGGCAGCACAGAGTCACAGAACCTCACCTCTTGGCAGAGGGAAAGTGCTGAGGAGGAAAATGAGGAGCAGGGAAGAGACCTCATGCAAGTGAGACTTTAAACTCCTGTGCAATGAGTTGGAGGCCAAGGTGATGGTCCTAGAAATTTTTGAATTTCAACTCCAATAAGCCATAAAGGTGTGTTTCTTGTTTATTTGTCTTTGTGGCGTTGGTAGTGGGAAGTTAAGGCTTTGATTTTGTATGAGAGTAACTCTGTCACTGAAGAATTAATAAATAAATTCTGATTTAGGGTAAATCTGTAGGTCTCCTGTTCCTTTGTAAGTGGAAGAAATCTTTAAGTATGTTAAACCTTTCTGCTGCTGATTACTGCAGGGATTTTTACTGCAAGGTAAATCTGCATTTTACAAACAGGAATGCTAGCCAGGTAGATGTTTCTGATATGCATTGAAGGCTATATCTGATAATGTTCTCCTCAATTGAAGGTGACACTAACTATAGGAAAGAAATTGGTCTACTTCTGTGCCTATCTCAGAACAGTAATTTATCTGGTCAAACCAAGATTCTGAAGAACAGAATACTAAAATTGCTTGAGATGAGGCTTAACACTCAATCAGCCAAATTCCCTTTGTGTCTCTTACCTGCTCACCCAGAAACGGGTTGTAATCTGCTCTTGTACATGGATAAGAAGAGTGAGGAATGGGGTAATTCAGAGAAAGAAAAATATATTTGCAAAGTATCTTTTCTTGGAATGTTGCCCACAGAGTCATGCAAAGTTTAGCTGCTAAAGAATCCCTTCAGAGCCTGGCCTGGCACAAAGGAAGGTTGCTCTGCTGTTGTGCTGCCCCAGGCCATGCACAGGCTCTGCCTCTGGTTTGTCCCCTGCTCTGGTCTCAGTTACTGTAAGCAAAGCCCCAGCAGCCAATTCACAAAATTAACTTTGGAGAGATCTGGCTTTATTTCTAGTTCTTAAGCACCAGGGCTGTCATTTGACAGAGCTTGTTGTGGATCAGCTCAGACTGGGCTGGGCAGTCCTTGGCCACACCAGGGCCAAGGCAGAGAATAAAGAGCCTGGGCATAGCTCAGAGTGTCAAGGAGAGCAATAAAACCTTATCAAGAAGGAATCACAAGCACCTAATGAGAATCAGATGCAGCATAAAAGAGGCCACGGGCATGCTCTTATCCAGATGCACAGGGAATTATGTACATAAACAGTGGATAATTTGGTTTTACATCTTATTTTTCATCCAAAACTTCAGGGAGAAATGACTTGGTTACTGGAAATGGTGTGTACGAAAGCTGCTGTAAAGCACTCAGGGATTACTCCCACAGAGCTTGGGGTGATGGAGCTGCCCTGGGGGACCTGGCACCTCTGCTCAAGGTGGTCTGGAATAAACATCACAAAGTCCCCTGAGCAAATTGCTCAGCTCTGGCTGGGACCCTGCAAATGGGGTCTGGAGAATGGGGCAGACAGTGGTGCTGTGGGGCTGTGGTCGCTCAGCACAGAAGGTGCTGCTGCTGGACCTGTGCCATGGACCAGGTGCAGAGGTGGCTTTGGATTCAATCTAAGGGCTGAGGGAGGATTCTGCCTGATGTTCTTCCTGCTTCTGATGTTCTGGTTTCCAGGCTGGAGGGTCAGAAGGCTGTAGTGCATTAGTGGGAGATTTGCTTCCCACATGAAAAGGAAGTTGCTTCCAGCTTCGCCTGCCTTGTGCTACTTGTGGTGGCACATACAACTGCATTTGTTATGATAAATGCAGAAAACCCTGGACTTAAATGCAAAGAGAAAGGTGACTGTCAGTCAGCCCAGAAGGGCTGGAAGGCAGATGATCTTGGTGTTAAGCCTTGCTTGGCCTTGGTGAGGTGCATAAAGCTGGGCAAATTGTAGAAAGCCCTTGCCTTTAAAATGAAACATGCCTTGGGCTTCACCTCTGAGTGCAAGGTGCTATAAAGGGGATTTGTTTGATGTAATGGAACTATGTCTCCTCTTCTGAGGCTATTTGAGGTTGCCTGACTTGTTCCCAGGATTGAGATTCCCACTCTGGTTTAAGAGGGATCAGTCTCACCCCTGCACTGCAGAAGTCATTTCACTCAGGGGGCCTGCTAACAATGGGACTTGTTCTCCCCACGGATCCAAACCTGCCTGACAACCTCATTCCTCCCCACCACAGAGCTGACTTCACAAAGCCCCTCTCTGGCATGCCCCACAGAGCAGGCAACTGCTCTGAGCCAACCCAGAGCTGTGTGTTGCCACCAGCCCTCTTGCCAGGAAGGTTTTTTACCATGTGATGGTGCAGAGCAGTCGGTGCTGCTTGCAGAGAAGGCTGATGTGTTTAGGGCAGATCTGCAGGAGTGTAAATGCTGCTGCTTCTCACTGGGAAAGTGATGCCCTCAAAGATTTGTCCCTCTGTTTCCCATGCATTTTGTTCTGAAATCCTTTCCCTTGAATGCAGCTGAGCAAGGATGCAGCTTCCCAGTGTCTGTGATGCAGGAACACCACAGGATAACCAGCCCCCCGCTGCTGTTACCCAAAGGGGAGCCCAGCATTCAGCAGAACCCAGCTCCATTACTGCCAGATGCTGCAAGAGCTGTGTAGTTGAACCAGATTTGTGTTAATTACCTACTTACCTGTGAGAACTTTAAGGTTCAGGATTAAGGGCAAGAAATTATACTCGGGGGATATTTTAATGAGCAGAAAAACCCATACTTTGTTTCACAAGTCACTTTTTTTTTTATATTAAAACTTCCTGGGCTTATAATTAGAAATTTAATGTTTTGTGAACTGCGGTTGTTCAGAAACTATGGGGGAAATGGTTTATTTCCCAGCTGCCCTCTTGCTTAACGAATCCTCTCAGGTTTGTTTTCCAGTGGTTAATAACATGGCACTTATGCCCACCCTGTCTCACAGAGGCATTTCAAATCTGTAGGGCACTTTTGATTATTTTATATCCATATGTATAAGTTCAGGCAGTCAGTGAACCATAACTAATGCAAGTGTTTGACTCTTTGGGAGCAGAGGAGAGAGTGAAGGGAAGGTAGGCGGTGTTGGGCCCATGGGCCCCCCAGGGGCTGTCACCCTCCTGGCTCGTGGGAGCCAGTCTGACAGGCAGGGTGGCGTGGGGGGAGATTCTCAGGCCAAGGACTGTCTCTTCCAGAGGCTGTGGCACCATGCAAAACACTTAATAGATGACACAATTTAGAGGCAATTAGGTAATTGTACGTCTCTGCTGTGCTCCTGAGTTCAGCATGCACTCCAAGCTCTCAGGCTTAGGCAGGTGTTACCTTGATCTCTGTAAAGTTGATTTTTTGAAAGGGTCTTTTCCTTACATGTTTTTTCCTCTCTTTAAGTCCAGAAGCTGTAGCAGGAGAGCTGCTGGCTGCTTCCTGCTCCTCCCGAGGGCACCCAGCTACTCTGCCCTTCCTAATAGCTACAGCCACAGCCCATGCCTTGCCAGGGTGTTATTTTAGTGCACAGCATTCCCCATTCCAGGGGTAAATGCACATATGGCAGTGAGGCTTGGGGAGTGTAGAGACAGCTCTCTTGGAGTGCTATTGCAGACACCACCACTGAAAGAAGCTGCACAGGGAGGAAAGAGTCAGAAATAGCAGCTGAGAGGCTGGGTATGGCTTCAGACTGCCTCCTCATTAATCTCAGAGCAAAGTCACTTAAAATAACCCTGACCTTCCATTCCCCATCCATTTGCAAGAGGACATCTAATTGTTCCTGTTCCGTGGCAAAGGACCATGGTGTGCATGGGCTGCCTGGTTCTCCAGTGAGCTGGGCTCATGAGAAGAAAGGCTGATGGGGCTTGGACTTGGCACTTTGGAGCTCAGATGATTATTTGGCAGGGAAAAGGTGCTTATCTGAGTCGGGTGGATTGCAGGAGGGCACATTTTTGTGTCTGGCTGTGCACATTTTTCCCGTTTGAGGGAAGCAGGTGTAAGGGAGAGGTGTCTAGCAGGAAGGCAGCAGCACAATGAGCCTGAAGGATGTCTGGCTGCAGGAGGAAGCTTGCAACCACAGAAGCAAGTTTCTCCAATCTGGAAGCTGGGTTTTTAAGCCCAGAAGCTGGCTCCTCAGTGGGAACATTTGGGGAACAGCTGGTATCAGCTATCACTGCTCCTCCTTGTCCATGGGGATGGATTGCAGTGCTGTAAATCACTGCCTTGGCAGCAGTCCCTGTTCACAACCCATGCCTTGGTAAAATCGTAGGATGGGAGTGGAAGTTGTGGAGCATCAATCCTGGCTTTTTGCCACCTGGGAGTGAAGGCAATCCTTGGGTACCATTGGGTGAACTTTCTGGGAGGTTTTTACTGCCTGAGAAGTGGTTGTGAGGGACAAGCAAATTTAGATCTAACCCATATGATCTGCATATAGCAAAAATCCAGATACACCCAGAAGGAAAGAAGGGAAATTAGGACAACAGAAACTGATGGGCTGAAAACTTAATTAACATGTTGAAAAATTTGACCTGATCTCAGGCTTCTTCCCTTTCTCTTTTCCTTTGTCACAATTGGTTTGGTTTTTAATATTACTGCTTAGGATAAATTTTGCTCTGAAATTAGGAATAAATTATATCAGCTATATGTCAAGCTAATGTGTTAATTCTGTTGCAACACAGTGGAAACACGATATTAAAAAAGTCCCCCCCATGTACCTTCCTCTGGTTTACTCTGGGGCTCAGCTAATAATCTTGCAGCCCTGTAGCTTCAGTAAATAAATAACAACTTAAAAGTTTTCTCTTTATTGCATTCATCTGTTGTGCTGGGATGAGGAGCAGCTCCTTGTGATACACTTGGAATAACACATCTGCTGCTGTGTTATTCTATTCTGTGTTCCACCCCAGCCCCATCCCTTGCTTTCCATGGCAAACAAGCAACAGAATGACAAATAAAGCCATTGTCAGTGCCAGCTCCTTGTGCTGCAGGCTGGATGAAATACCCACACAATCATGGTACCGTCCCATATTTATTTAAAAATATCTAACTATTTATAATGGAGGGGTCATCAGCATGCTGCATTCATTAGCCAGGGCTCCAGGGACACAAACAAGCTCTGCACAAAAGGAGCAAAGAAGCATCCTCTGGAAATGTCAGTGCTGAGCAGCAATTAAAATCAGCAAAAGTTAAAATATGGGGGATTCCAATAGTCTGAGTACAGCAGGCAGTCCTGACTGCCAGGGAACCTGTGGCGGGATTCCCATGGATGTAAGGATAGATGGTGAGGTCTGTGCTGCACAGTAAAATACAAATGGATGTTCTTTATTAAAAGAAGGATTAAATTGCTGCATGTGTGGAAAACCAACAGTGATGGAGGCAGGAAGGTGTGCAGCAGGTCAGGGAGGGCTGGCTTCATGCAGGAGTTGCATCCTGAAGGATGCTGAGCTTCTCTCTGAACTGTGCAGAGGCTGCCAAGCTGCACACGGGTGAGTGTGAGGTTTCTGCCAGGAGCAGGTTGGAAAACATCACTTGAGGCGAAGAGACTGCTCTGCATGACATGGTGTGAGCCCAGCTTTGGCTCAGGCTGCTCAGAAATGGCCACTTGACCTCACAAAGCACTTCTGGGCATCTCAGGGCAAGTGGTGTCAGAGTCAATGGAAAAAAGGAGGGAGTGGGGGGTGTGCTCTCTTGTGGAAAATGTTTCTGAGCAAACAGGAATTTGTCCAGTAACTCCATTTGAAGTTACTCCATGCTATTGCAGGGGATTTATAGCTCTTAGTCCCCTTCACTCCATCTCCCACTGGAATCAGTTCAGAGGGGTTGTTATACCTCGTGCCATCCCATCCCTGCTGATTTTGCACGCAGAGAAATGCTACTGTGGTCTTTAAGCTCACAATTAGGATAATGAACTGAAAGAGGTCAGAAGAGATGAAATATTCATCTTTGGCTTGCTGTGCCCTTTCAGGAACTAATTTACATTGGGCAGTTATGTGGTACTTTTCCTATTATATTTTCTTTTCTCATTCTTTTTTAAAATAGACATGGATGACATCCAAAACCCAAAGTGCTCAGATGGGCTTTGGAGCTGTCCCTAGCTCTTTATACTTCCCCTTTTTCAGGCTGCCTTCTGAAAATGTGTTTTTAGAGGTTTCTCACTCCAATTTCCCTGTTACCTGCCCACAGGATTTTAATGTTTTTAGTGACAACAGAGTTGCAGCTGGTGCAAAGTGGCCAAAACAAAACCAGGAATTGTATTTCCCTTTCTTCTCCACCTCAGGGTCTTCTGTCTCCCTGATTTCTGCCTTTGCTCTTTCTTCCCTCCTGCCCTGAAACTCCACTAAAAATTTCCCAGCTTTTAGCAGTCCCTGCAGGCACAGGAGGAATGATCCTTAATTCCCAATTTCCATTCTGCTGCTGGTCTCAGGGCTTTTTATTTCAATGCAGAATTATACAGAAATTCCTTCAGGGACTCTTCAAATCCATATTTCCTTGCAGCACCACTGCTGAATCATCTAGGACCTGAAACTTGCTTGGCTGGAGAGCAAAGAATTTTTATAAATTATCGACATGCTGAAATTGGCCCTGGTCCAAGGCAAGCCTTCTACTTTGCTAATATGCCTTGGGTCTAATCCCCAACACATTGAGGAGGATGAAGATGAGTCATCTCCAGCCGGAAAGGCTGGATCTAGGACCTAGTGACACATATGGGAGGTGGAAACTGGGAACAGATATGCCAGGAGTGGATTCGTAGCCAACACAGAACTGCAAACACAACTCTGTTGGTTCAGATGTTGTCTCCAAAGAGTCACTGGGGAGCAGCAACTCCCAAGAGCAAGTAATTCACTGCAGGAGCTCTGATGGGCTTGTTTTTCCCAGTTCTGGATCTTTGCTGGGCAGTGGACCGTGTCTGTCGTTGTACAACGCAATTCTGTTTCCATGGATCTGGATCTTCACCTAAAAGCTCATTTGATTCAAGTCAGGGGTTTTAAGACTTTATTCTACAGCAATAAAAGAAAGAAATGAGCTTGGCAGTAAAAGGGTGTTGAGGGATGGATGGAGATACGGTGTCCATCCAAACGTGGTGCTCTACGGATGGATTTATCGCCCAGGGTTCTGCGCAGTGCTCTTGGGATTGTGGAAAGCCTCCATGACGTCATGCTGAGAACGGGGAGCTGAGCTGTTCCTGCTGTGTGACGGGAGCAATATTCTGATTTATCCCCTCTGCGGTGGCTGCCTGTGACAGGTCTGGCAAGCTGCTGCCGTGCAGGGGATGCCGTGACCTCTGTGGGCAGAGCAGGAAGGTGGAGCTGCTTCCTCTCCGAGCCTGCCTGCCAGGGACATGATTCAGATTTTACAGCTAATTGACTGCACTGATCTTGCTGCCAGAAAGGGATAATATTCAATGAGTCGCTTGTCTTCCAATAGCTGGTGTCCAAAACCCTACATGCACCTTATAAAACCAGTCCTGTCACTTGGCTGACTGGTTGCTCTCCCAGGACCCCCTCCTTTTCTTTTTCCTGCTGCTCTGTGCCCTGCAAGCAGTCCCTCACCTGGGAGGAGGTGGTGGCTATGTGCTGAGTGACAGGATTTGATGTGATTCCCCTGTATCTTTCTGTTTCTGATTAAAGCCTCGCTCCACAGAGGTTAATGAGCCTAGTGGAAATTAATGCCATCAGCCCTGGTAGCAGGAGGAGATGGACTCTAAGCCAACCAAAACTTGCTGGGGGCACTGGTTTGAAACCCCATTAGCCCCAGCCCCCTTGTGCTGGGAGCTGGGTATTTTTGTGGACAGCTCTGAGCTTGTAGCTGGAGGGCACAAGACAAGAAGCACATGTGGCAGACAAAAACCGATCAGCCCATCCACCACTGGATGCAGCACGAGGAAGGAAATTTAGGAAATTTGTAAACACTGCTCCAAGGAGGCCAGCATGTGCTGCTGCTTTCTCCTTGGCCTGCTCATCTGCCACCAGAGTTCATTTGTTAACACTTCTTCCCCAAGCTGGCTCCCAGCAGAGCCACCAGTGAGCCAGCTTTCATCCCTGCCCTGCTCTGGGGAGCAGCGCCAGGCTGGAGCTGCCTGCTCCAGGATGCAGCCCGGGATACCGCCCGTCATACTTTTGTGATGATGCTTGGAAAACATAGAGCAAACAATGCCATAGGAATAACTTAGCCCACATACACTCTGTGAGAGCTGTTCCCATGATGTTTGCTCAGCCCCTGACTAATTTAGCACACAGGATGGGCTGGCAGATAATGCAGCGAGACGCGCTAATTCGGGCCTGCAGTTCATGTGAAAGAACGGCCAGACGGGCTGGGAGACAATGCCAGCTAATATTAGGACGCCAGGCAGGGAGTCAGGAATCCCAGTCCTGGCTGCCACTGACCTGCTCCCAGGCCCCAAATCCCTTTTTGGAGCTGTCTGGAGAAAAGGAGCATCTCCCTTTATGTTTGGCCGGGTTAGCCCTGGGAGCCGTTTGTCCCAGCCAAGGCTGCTGGCTGTTAACTCTGTATAAATAGTAATGATGATCATAATCTTTCCATAGGGGGTATGGCACGGCAGGGTAGCTCCTCATATCAAAGCTGCTGCTTTTGTTGGACCAAGCTCAGATGTGCAGTAGATGCTGCTTTAACATAAAGATGCTCTTGTGGGACCAGCGAGCAGTAAGTTGATGGGGGATGTTTCTGTAAAGGCACAGCATCAGCCACCGCCATGAATTCTTCTGCTTCAGCGCTTCAAAAAGCAAGATGGGGTTTGTATATCTTCCAAATCACTGAGTGATATCTCGTGGTGTGTTAATTGGCTCCGCTCCTGAGAATATTTGTGTATGCTCAGCCTTACACATGTGGCTTGTCTGATGCCTGTAAATTACTCTCACAAGCAAAGTACAGCCAGGCCCCAGATGGCTGCAGGATCGGGGCTCTGCTCTCTGTTGCTGTCTTGTCTGTTTTGCCTTTTGCAGGACTGTAATTCTGACCCAGAGAGGGATCTCCCAGCTACTCCTCACTAGGAAGGAAGAGCAGATCAATACTGCTCCAAAGGAACTCCTTTCCCAAACTTTCAGCTTGTCCTATCATTGTGCCTTACTGCTACCTTTTTATTTATTTCTTTTAATCTTGTTGAAGGTACTTGGATAAACTTTTTGTGAGGATGAAATCAATTCTCTATTACAGAAATCTTTCCTCAACTCAGTGTTTTTATGAGGGGAAAGGGATTTTTGCTGTTTATTTTGTATACAGAATTGCTATTGATATTCTGTGTATTGATTCCTTACTTTTGAGAAAAACAAACCCCTTCAAAGTGGAGCTGGTGGACAAGATACTGCACTGATACAACCCCATGTGCCAGTTAGTTTTGGGAAGCTGAGCCTTTGTGGCTAGTTTTATTTTCAAACCAAATCATGAGATCCACACCTCAACTCAAGTTGTTTGAACTAGACTTTGCTATGGGGAGAGGTGGGTTATTCTCAGCCTTTTTCTTCCTGGTTTTTTTTTTCCCATATTTAAGCCATTAGACTTTAATACACATCCACCACAAGGGACTACCAACTTATTCAGCATGCAGCAACTTTGAAAAGTTCAGACTTTGCCTCTTCTTTATGGCACCATAAAGCCTTAAAGCAGAAATCTGTCTTGATACAGCTTTAGTTTTCAGAATTATTCGGGGGAATGAATAGCAAGTTTTGTGTTGAAGTTACATAGAGAAAATAGAAAGGAGAGGGCTGAAGAGGTCAGGCAAGAGGGGGAGGACAGGGAATGGCCTCTCCATAAGCAGAGTGGGGGTGGAGTTTAAGGATGCAGGGTGGCTCTCTGTATCTGCAGAGGGAACAAGGAGGACAAGAAAGGAGCAGAGAATGAGGCTCTCGAGCTGAAATGAGTTTGGGTGAGTGTTGGTGCCTTGGGCAGTTGTGTTGAGCTCTTGCAGCACAAATCAGAGGTGAGCCCTTTTCTTTTTTCAAGCAGCAGAAGCAGAAACGTGGAGGTTTATCAGTTGAGACAGGTGAATTGGGATAGCTTATCTTAGCAGGACACAGCTAGTGTCTACTGAAGAGCCTTTCGTAACTCATGTGGAGACATTAAAATAGCAAAGAAAAATTCCTGGGGAAGAATGTGACTTAATAAGCTCAATATCTAATACCAGACTAGGAGGAGGAATTTGCTTCTTCTATAGCTTGATCGTGGTCAAGAAAGACTGGGAAAAGCCAAGATTTTCTTTTGTTTTCTTTGTTTTCCTTTTCATTTAGAAAATACTCCTGTGGGTACCAGAGACGTCCACTCCAATAAAATCTGTGCCAAATGGACTCTGCACAGACATTTCCTTCAAGTTTCTTTCAGAAAGTTGAAACATATGCCAGGCTTAGCTTCCCTTGCAAAGCCAATCTGATCCCTACTCTAACCAAGAGGCGTTGCCTGCTCCATGCCCGACTTCTTCAGAGTTTTTCAAGCCAGGCACCCTCCTTGCCACCCACAACAATCCCACCCTGGAACAGAACAGCTTCTGCAGGGAAGATACGCCTGAATGAAATGAATAAACCTGGGAATACAAGTGTTAATGAAAGTTAAGGAAATCTACAATTTGTAATTGTGTTGGATTTTTTAGAATCTTGCTTTTTTAAAATGACTGGGCTCCCTGAGGCTGGCATCCTCATTTCCGGGTGGTCATTCTGACCCAATAAGCTCAACCACATCCCAACATACCCAGCCTATTGTGTGTTATTTAAGCCATAGGATATGGCAGAGCATGTTTTATGGAGCCATTAATTTATGCCGTGGGTGACTTTAACCACCCAAGAAGTACACTAATGGTCCTATAAAATACACCCCAGAGTGTCTTAATATGGTTATGAGATTGATCTTCAGCTTTATATTCCACTACGTGTGATATTATTGAAATAAATTGTAGAGGAAGGTGACATGAAGTCCCAGTAAGGGGCGAGTTTCCCTTTTCTTCCCAGCATCCTGTGGTCAGAGACCCACTCCGAGCCAGCCCTGGATGGACTCCAGCCACCCTGCTGCAGGAGGCTGGAGATGTCCTACACAAGGGCTGCCTTTTGGGATGGAGCTTGCTGGCCCAGCTCTGCCACTGAGCTTAGGCAGGACCTGTCTGTGATGGCTGGTCAGTAGCTTTAACCAGAGCTGCTCATGTCCTGACACTTGGAAGATTTTCTATAAACATAGGGTTTGTTCAGTATCTGGAGTTGGGTCATCTGTTGAAATGTTTGCCAGGGCCAGGACTCAAAGCAGCACCAGCCCATCTCCTCCTTGCTATGAGAGAGCAGTACCAGCCTGTGGAGAAACCCTGGATGCTACACAGAAAATTCTCCTCCAATAACAGTTAAGTGGGATTACTATAAAAACAATTCTTGTTTGGGAAATAACCATAATACATGGCTTTCCTACTGACTGATTCTGGTAGTGTGAGTGTGCCAACAGGAAAGTTCAATGTCTGAGAAACTGGATGTTGTTTAAAGTCTTTCTTCTCTCTTTTCTTCCAGGATCTATGTGCTCAGGCTTTCAAAGCCTTGAGGCCTGTGATATCAAAGGTTTGAGGTTTATCTGAAAATTAAGAATAAATTCTGGCATATTAAATAATCTGTACTTTCTTTTGTAGTCTTAATCATTGTCATCTTTTTTTTGTTCTCTCTGGTGGGAGTACATGGCTGTGAACTGCCATAAACCCACAACATTCTCAGTGACTAGACATGGTTTTCCATTCCAAAAAAAGTAAAACTGTGGTTTCCTCAAGTTTCAGTAGGAAATCTGAGAGAATGAGTTGATGCTTGGGGGAGCTTTGACCCATTTTAGAATCCGGGACACAGCACGAAATTTCAGAGATGTTTGAGACCAAAACCATGGATCAATATCCTATTTGAAAGAGCCATTTGAGCTGTTGTGTGTTTGTAGTGGGGCCCAAAGCATGCAGAGCACCTTCTGAAGGAGGAAGAAAGCACCAGCGTTCTCATCCTGACAAATTAGCAGCTGCCAACACATGAGCCACCAAACCACAGTGACTGCAGACAAAAGAGCGAGGAAATTGGGCTCTGCTTAAAGGCCTGAGCCCACCCAAATCAGTTTTTATAGTGCTGTCGTGGGCTGTGAGCTGGGAAAGAGCATGCAGACCTGCATGAGATGGGGCTGGGCCAGCTGCTGCAGGTGAAGTGGCATGGCTGCAGAGAGCTGTCCTTGGATGAGGAATGTGCCTGAGTTTCTCCCTGCCCCGTGTTAATGTTCAGCTGCTCCCCAGGTAGGTGCCCTGTGAAGATTCCTTAATTACTGTTTATGAAGAGCTTAGAGACCCTCACAAAAAGGAGAGTATCATTATTAGAACTGCAGTTGTTAGAGATGAAGACAGTCTGTTAATCATTAAATCCATCCCCTGCAAAGGCAGGACCGCTGCCCCCTGGGAGAGAGGCCAGGCTCTGCAATGAAATGCAATGCCAGGTTTGTATGGAGTAATAACCCAATTATCCATCAGCTGTGTCAGGGACCCTTCTGGGCAGGGGCAGCCCTTGGTCAAGGGCTCAGTACTGTTAAAGGCTGACCAAGGGCTTCCTTTAATAGAGGTGGTTGGAGCAGCTGTGCCCTGAAATAATCTCGTTGCAGCAGTAAGGTGCTGGGCAATCACAGAGTCAGCAATCAGGGCAACAAAAAGCCTTGGCTAAATTTGAGCTGTCGTAAGTGGTGCCAGCTTCCAGGATCTAGGGCTATCCAGACTGACCACCTGGATGCAACAAGGAGATAAAATGGTAGGAAACTGGTCCAGGAGGAAAATGGAAGTGAAAATCTGAAAATCAAGATAAAGCTCTGGTTGAGGTTTGCTGGTTTTGTTAATTATCAGCAAGAGCAATTTTGGGAACACAGTGGCCCAGACATGAGTACAGTGTTAGGATTACCACGGGGACAGCTCACACTTTCATTACAGTTGCAGTGTTTGTAAGCAAACCAAAAAGGGCCTGTGGAAGTCTGTCATCTCATAAATTTTACTAGTAAAACTGTTTTTCTAAATAGTCTTTCAAAAATTTTTCCATGAGGCATGAGTAGTTCTGGAAGACCTATTCAAGGTAACTACAGCTCATGTGATGCTCACATGGATCCCAGATGATTTTTAGCTTGGCAGGGCTGTCACATACGACATCCTGCAAAATGATGGTGATGAAAATACGTCACACCCGGCTCTCGGCTGTGAACAAGGGGCTCCTTGCACCGTGAGCTCACATATGTGACACAACACTCAGCCAGTGCACAGATAAGAGAGAAACCCTTGCCCACAAGCCATGCTGCTGCTCTGTCGGGTCTACAGACCTCTGGAGCATGTATTGCCCAGGGGATCCAGCCTGATGACCAATCCACTCTTTACTGGTGAAGGCATCATAAAAAGTGTGCTGTCATCCTAAAAGTGACAAATTGGGCAGCTGGTTACCGAGCCAGCAAAAGCAGATGTGAGGCAGTTATTGCTGCTCAAACATAAGGGATCAGCATGGCTTTAAGGATGAAAACAGTCTGAAAATTCCAAATGGAAAGAAACTACTTGGAAGAAAATGAGGGCTAGACACAGCAGGTACACTGAACTTCATGAGTCCACTTCTACCCAAGAAGGCAGCCTCTGCCTCCTCCGTTGGAAAGACTCCTGAGCCCTGGCAATCCCATCTGCTTCCCATGGAGACCAGGACAGAGGTGCCTGAGGCACAGGGGATGGAGCCGACTCACTGCTGTGCTATGTGACATTGGCCAAGCCTTCCATTCCCTTGCCTGGAGGTGGCTGTGCCACTCGGGCCGGGGACCGCGGCTCCCGCGGCTGCAGAGCAGCGTCTGCAGCGATGGGTGCTCTACAGAGCAGCCAGAGGAGAGACTGCAGCTGGGAAAAGGAGTGATGGAATGCGGGGGGCGAGAGAAGGACAGGCTTCCCTGCTCCAGCCGGGACAGGTGCAAGGGCAGAGAAAGCACCCCGGTCACCTCTCCTAGGTCTGTGAGCTAAGCCTGGCTGATCAGCTGCGCCAGCATCAGACGATGTTAGGCTGAGCTTCTGCCCCAAGTACCGATGCTTCCCAAGCCTCTCCTGCACCGCAGATCACACGCTTGGCTGGAAAGATGTGAGGCGAAAGAGCGGCGCGGGCAGCCAGTGAAAGTCTGCGGACTGGAGTGTCTCAGCACACATTACGGCAGCACAGGGAGCCAGACCAGACTCTTTGTTTCCTTGTGTCACTTCTCAGTCCCGATTAGCAGCAAAATAGGGCACGCTCACATCTGACAACTGAATTCCTTGCTGGAAGGGGTTCGGTCATGCATAAGACTGCTCAAAATGAGGCCTGGCTTTCAGGTTTGGAAGCATGGAGCATGACCTGGAAGGGACAGCTGGTGCGTGCATGCTTACTTATTTTCCCCTTTTGAGTTTTGCACCAGTTCTGGGTAACTTTGAAGAGTTGTGGCCAAGGGCAAACAAATGGATGCTTGTCCCTTTCCCCAGCAGCCAGACCTCGCTATTAGTCTGTCCAGCTTCTAAACAATTACACGAGGATAGGACAATGTAAGAACATTATTAATCTCTCAAATTCGAGCACTCAATCAAAAAGTGGAATGGAGAACTGAGAGTAGGAGCACGACTTTCACTCAGACTTGTGCAAGCGCTTTGATACCATTTTCATGACGGGCTTGTGCAAGTTTTTCCTCAGGACTTGTACTTCGTGTCCTCTCCTGTTAACAACCACCTGGCAAGCGCAAGTAAGAAGTGATTTCAGGGGTTTGCAACTGGGAAAATCCTAGAAATCCTCTCGGGAAAGCAAAGTTCTGCCATCCCCCGTCCCCTGGGACACGAGCATCTCTCGGGGGGCTGAGCTGAGCTGCGCTCTCGGGGAATAGGACAGAGCACCCGCGCTCCGGCCCCGCTCGGAGAAAGGCGATTCCTGCCGGGGGGCTCACTCTCGCCGCTGCCCGGGGGGCGCCGGCACCGCCCTCTCCCCTCGGGAAAGTTGTCGGTGGGAGCGGGGAGGAGCCGGGGCCGCACGTGGGGCGGGGGGGCCGCGC